>KK122345.1:52839-114102 GCA_000611955.2 Stegodyphus mimosarum
AAGTACTTATTAAGCAGCAATGAGAGACCTTTCAATTAAAATTCAGTTCATGTTTTTTTCCATTTTAATCATAACAATATTTAGGTTTATTTAAATTATGCATACTTTTTTAATCTGAATGAAACCTAACACATTTCTTCCATAGAAAGCTAACTTTGCAGAATGCGATTTTGTGGCATGTCCAATACATTAATGATGTAATCCTCATGTTTGGCAATGATTACTGATAGGCATGTTCTCTAAAAGAACCACTTCCAAAGAAGACTAATTTCCAGTGATAGACATGCTCTTTGAAACATATACTTCTGCTAAACATCAGAACTGTGAGTGACTGTCTTGGGAGATTTAACATATTTTCTCCAAATTACTGACAGAAAATATAAATGCAAAACTTTCCACTGCTCGAATTTCTGTTCAGCAACAATGTTAAACTTGAGAGTGTAAATAGCTAATCAGAGAAAGTTATATGGAACACCAACACAGGTAGCTTTTTCAATAACCAAGAACTGAATCTACAAATTAAATACTTTGTGACTTTAGCTATTCAGCCACATACCAGTGTTCCTTGGAAGCTCAACATCGATTCAGTATCAACATCCGAAGAGTTCTCTGTTGGGGCCATATCTACTGCCTGAATGCATTTTGGCACACTAATTTAGTATGTACACAAAAGTTAAGATTAACAGTACTTACAGAAAATCCTGTCGACCACAAGAGATGGCACCAATCGTGCCAGACCCAAAAAAAAAAAAAACATTTACTAAATACAAGAAAAAACGTTTTATTCTTATTTTTCTTTCAAATTTATTATATTATCATTTATTTACATTTAATTTTTCATTAAAAATTTCCATTATTTTTCCATAATATCGCCATATTGTGACCATTAACACACTTTTTTGAGCACTGTAAGATTCCATAACTTTGGAAATATTCAACAGTGTGCTCTTCTCTAATAGGCAGGTTCCAAATTTTAATGATTTTTTTTTTTTTTTTTAATTTTGAAAATGCGTGATAGAGGGAAAAAAAGGAGTCTTTACTCAAGAATAATAACTAACACCTGTAATCAAGGTTACACCAAACCCAGCATGTATGAAAAAGACTTGCATTTTGGGCAAAAAATCACGTAGTTTGGCGTCTTTTCTTTAATAGGGAAAAATGGTCGACGGATTTTTACATAAGTAGCAGATTAACTAAATAAATCAGTCAGCCAAATCCCTTATTTGATGCCTGCCATAAAGTTGACAATTAAAATATGACAATTTAATATCAAAGAAAATTAACAAACACATCATGAAAAAGAAGTTAGTTGTTACTTGAGGTCATCAGATTACTAAATACTAAAATTAGTGCTAAAAATGCAGTGAACCCTTTCTAAAAAACAGCCATTCATGATTGCAAAAAAATTTGATCTTCTGTAGAAGTGATCATCTCAAACATGGAATTTACTACTGATTTTATGTATGTGATCAGAAATACTGATTACTTTCAAAGGTGATCATCTTAAGGAAATGTTAGGTATGAAAAAGTTCATTGAATACATCATGATATGACAGTAAACTGTTCCTCTATAAAGTCATTTGAACTTTAAATAAATGTTCATATGCAACTATATGTACAATCATTTAGAAGCAATTGTTTTCAAATAAAACACTTTTGGCCATTCTAATAAGTTTTATTTCTTAACATTATTTTTGCATCTGCGAGATCTTACATACAAGCATCACTTCTGCGCATATATATTGTTGTATCTATATGTTGTGTACATATATATGTAAGATATAACAAAATACGATGGCTGCTTTAAGAATAATTGGCGACCTCAAAATTAACCATTCTAGATTTGGTACTCTTATCCTAAATTCATCTGTTCTCCCAAATTTGAGATCCTTCCATGCTATCTAACAACCCAAAATTAACCAATTACAGCTTCAAGTACTTTTGGCATCTACTAGGTATAAATACTGCTTGCAAGTCTCTTCCTTTCCCTAGCTTCTACCGTGCTAACTTCTTCATGTTGCTTCACTTCTCAGTCTAAAATGGCTACGTCTATATGTCTTACTTTTAAAATTAGTGTACATACAAAATTACTGTAATTGTTTATAATCAAAAAGTATATTGTCTATGAAGAATGAATCTAAAGTGCCTAGAAATAAAGATGGTAATTAGCTGAACTTGGTTTTTGTCAATATCTTCTTCCTGCCTTTCCACTCGACTATCGAAAGCTGTTAAAAGTATCGGATTCCTCCTATGCCATTAAAATACTACATATATATGTGTGTGTGTATGTGTGTGCATAAATATTTAAATACTTTTCACTGCATTGTTGTATTATTTATTTATTAGTTTTGTATTTGTTGCCAGCTTAATTTTTTGTAGGCATTTATTCCTAATATGAAATTGTAGAAATCAGAATGGTAATTTTCAGAATATAAAAACAGCTTAAGTGAAACATGAGATACACTCTTCACATGACAGATCTTTCCTGAATTTTCTGGAAGCTAGTGTCTATATAAGTAAGGCTGAGAAAGCTAACATACGTTGTTGTTGCTGCTGTTTTAGTAAACATTCAGGTGCACGATTTAGATGAATTGCAAGTTTACTTTACGAGTGATTTTAACAACTGCCAATATTTCTTTTGCACTAAGAGAAATTACTGACATCAGCATTCTGCTTACATTGTTCCACGTTAATTATTGAGCTGTCTGTAATTCCTTTTTATAAAAAAATTGCTAATTTCTCCCCATGAATGCAAAGTTATTCTTCAGAGCTAAGATTGAACTGAAAGCATGTAACAATACACATAAAGACAATAAATGTCAAAATCTGGCAGAAAATAAGCAATCACCATTCATCACAATTTCTTTCCTTCAATTAGTAAAATTGAACATTAAACGTTGCATTAATGATGAACACATTAATGTGAAAACATTAAACATGCATTTAATGATTAACTAAATAAATTAAGGAAATATGCAAATGACAATAGTAAATTGAAATTTCCTTTTACTATGGTTCATAAATTATGGATTTCATAAATGGTTGGTATATAAATGGTTTCTACAAATTATGGAAATATGCAAATGACCAAAGTAAAATATTTTTGGCAATAATTTTTAAACACTTTTTGATTTTAAATATTTATACTTTTTCAATTTTCTTTAATTTGGTCAAGGTAGAAAACTATAAAAAGTAATTTTGAAATTACATCATAATGCAGCAATCCATAGGATAAAAAAAAGTAATCAAAAGTAATAGAATTTTTTTATCTTGCCAATCAAATCCAAAAAACCTTTTTTTTTTATCAAAAAATACAGTATGTCCTTTGATTACATTCACTGCCGCCTCATACTTTCCCAAGATTGCCGCCTCTAAATTTAAAAGAAAAATAATGCTCAGTGATTAATAAAATTTTTATTTCATACTCACTACTTAGATATGACATACTTTCATACATTTAGGTATGACAAACTGTATGAAAAGTATTTACATAAGACAAGTACTTACAATGAATTTAAAATATTTAAGCGTGGTAGCGCGAGATTCTGGCTGCCTGCGTATTTTTAGATGTTGCACCCCCACTAGGAATGGCCCTGATTCCCAAAAAACTTTCAGAAAGAAATACATAAAACAATTAAAAGAACTTTTCATTTACTTTATAATTTACTTAATTATTACTTTTTGGTTATAAGGCTTGCCAGCAAAGATCTCAGGGCTCATGTAATAAGGTGTTCCTATTAAAGTTGTAGCCATTTCATGGGTTGAATTTAACACTCTTGCAATGCCAAGATCTCCAATTTTAATTAGCTCATTTCTTGTGAGGAAAATATTTTGCGTCTTCAAATCTCTATGCAGAATATTTTTGTCATGCAGATACTGGAAAAAAAAAAAAGGATAAATTATAAAAAATATAATTTAATAAAATTAGTTTGTTCTCAAAGATAATGTAATTTTGATATATAAATTACGACTACATTTATAATTTTAATTAATAATCAATATTTTAATTTTATAAGGGTTATTGTTTAAAAGCTCATAAATAAAAAAGCTTCAAGGCATGCAAAAGTTATATATTAGTTATATATATAACTTCAGTTATATACAGTTAGTTATGTATCTGATATGATATTTATGAACAATGGAGTGACAAACTGAGAACTAATCTATTATATTGATGAAGAGGTGAAAGAATCTAAATTGCTATGTTCTTAGAATTTAACACAAACTAAATATCAGGAACAGAAAGCTTATCATATGATAAAATCTCTCCTCAGGCCCTCACAGTTGTTTCACAAGTTAACATGCGATGATATCATTCAAAAGTAACCTATTTTACGTTGTTCTTTTAAAAACGTTGGCTGGTTCTGTAATATAGAAATACTTTTTTAGGTATAGAAGACTTTATTATTAGTCAAAATTAAATGATGCCATAGCACAAGAAAGAGCATAATTTGTTTTCCTTTAAAAGTTATGAGGTACTTTCTGACCATCTGTATTCCCACCAAAATGCTGCAAACATGTTGGCAATGCACGAAAAGAAACAGACATTTTCCAAATGACAGTGCACTAAGAAATCCATACAAGAGCAATCAATTTATAAAATTTGAAGAGCTAGAAATATCAGTAACAAAACACTTACCTTTTTCAAGAAATCCTTTTTTTGGCACTGTTGTTTTCCCCATATATACAGTGATCTATTTTCACTTAAAAAAAGATCAGAGAATTGCAAAAACTCAGCAACTATGTAATTCAGCACTGTGCACAGGCCATAGTAGACACGAATTACATGCATACCTAGTTTACCACATAAACACTTTTATGCAACATTTTGGGTTGTCACATTAACTATTTTTACGAGATACTGCTTTGCCTGTTGAATACTTTTTCACGAAATTTTGAAGGCGGTGTAGATAATAGAAAGCACCAGATATAATTAAAAGCAAAATGCTTAACTATGGTTTTAGTTTCTAATTTTAAAGTTCGGTAAATCTCCAGTAAGAACTCTGTTGCTTGATCTATCTGAATGATATTTGGTACCTCTATCCTATACTTGAAATGAATTATTAGAAGAAAAAAAGTTTTATATGAGCAAGTTATTGAGTAAGTCAGGTTACTGAAAATTTTTATTAGTATCTGAATTCAGTCTTTTAAACAGTTTGATATGACAGATTTGTGAATTTCAAGAATAATTAAGAACTGTTATATCCATAATCCATGGTGATAAGAAAGAGGATGTAGCTTCAGTATAGTAAGGTATCCATAAGAGTGAATTTGAAACACTAGGAATAATTTGTCCTCTGCATATGTCTAACATACAGCTGAAAAAAAAATGGTTCAGGTGTGACTGAACATGAGGAAAAATGGCTTTCATTCAGGTTTTGGGTGATCCTATCCCAGGAAAATCTCCTGATTTATTTCAGCTATATTTCCCAGTGGAATCAATGGATATTGATGCCCATCAAGAGTATTGGTCCCCAGTGGGTCATTTAGGAGCAATTCATATATCACCAGTATGAGGCAATGTAGTACATTTTGACAGATGCTTCAATTAAAAGTAAATCAAAACAGATCTCTTGCTGTGATACAGCAGTTAAATTTTAGAATAATATGCAAATAAAAGGAACCAAACATTTTCTATTTTAAATATCCTGATTACATACATTTTGGTGAATATGGGGAGAAAAGAAAATTTTTCTAGCAGGTGCATAATGAAATACCCCTACAGAAAAGTAATTAGAAAGTAATTTCTTTCCAGTTTTCTAACTTTAAGAAGACACTAACAGTTAACATTAATTAAATTTATAGATTTATTACTGTTACTATTTATTACTGGATTAAAGCAAATAAATACAATTACAAGTTCTTAAAATAAAAAAAAAAATAAACCTGCATTTTAAATCTGCAAAAATTTTAAAATTTTGTATGGGATACTTGAAAAGATGTTTAAATATTTGTATTTATTGTTAATATCAAAATACATTAAAAAGGATATGAAAAACTCTATATTATGATTTTTTAAACTATACAAACATATTAATTAAAGAACTCAGAAAACATTTACACTCAGAAATAAATAACATAAAACAAAAAGAAAATAATTAGCAAACCTCAAAAAATGTTTTGAGGATGAAAAGCATAGTTTAATACCTTTAATGCCATACAAATTTGAACGAACCAATGAATAATCTGTTTTTCTTCAAAATATACACCATGCCTGTTCTTTATACATGTGTAAAGATCACCATGCTCACAATAGCCCATGACAATGTAGAGACTTGCATTGCTGTCATGAAAAGAATCTAAATATGTCACAATATTAGGGTGCTTAAGAGTAGATAGAAGCCTTGCCTCCAAATAAGCAGCTCTTTGTTCTCGCTTGCATGTGTGTCTAAGATCAATCCTTTTTAAAACATACTGAAAGCATAAAAAATCCAAGCTTTATTTCATGCTTTTATTTCTGATCACATTAAGAAAAATAAGAAAAAATAAATAACACTATAAAACATACATGATTCACTTTTGAATAATTAGCATTAAATTCTTTAAAAAAATAAAAAACAATCTCTAAAGGACTTGCTTAAAAATTATTTCAGATAGGAAAAAAATTAAAAATACAAGAGAACCTTGTGTTTATCTTCATATTTCAACAGACATTATAATGAAAGATGTTTCCCCCTTTTCAAAAGAGAACAATATTAAAAATGATTTTAAAAAATGGCCAGATATTAATAATTGATTAATGAAGCAATAAAGCTTCATTCAAAAAATACATTATCTTTAAAAAGCTGTCGCTATAGTATGGATAGTTCATGAACCTCTTTTACAAAACTATAATCAATGATTGCAAGCTATTTTTTACCAATAAATACTTTTGAATTAATTATGAGATATCTATTTATTATATTAGATTTATTATCTTACATTTTCTATGCACATTTGTAACTATAATGTGTGGAAGAAGTAACTGCCTGTAAAGGAACTGTGTAAGTAACTCCCTGTAAGGGAGTCAATAGGTCCAAGTCTGAACCCCAGAGAAGGCATGAATGTTTGTAAGCATACAGTGTCTGAGTGGCAAGAAGGCATACAGAATACATGGCAAGCCAAAAGTCTTCTTGAAGGTAGGGAGGGAGAGGGATGGGAGATCTTCAGACTACCACTCCAGGGTGTTCACCGTCAAAATTGGGATGGATCTATACCTGTATAATCAATGAAACTATAATGTCTTCTCCACTTCTACCGACCTGTAAAAACCTTGCATTACATGATTACCTTTTTTTTTGCGGAGAATTATTTTTTCCCCATAATAATTCCTTCCTACTTCATTATTTATCTCATTTGTAATACTTAACTTCGTCTAGAAAATTACATAAATTCATAAATAATTAAGATTTTAACAATTTTGTAATATGGTTATTTATATTATTGTTTTTATAGGTATTTTCTGTGTGAAGTTTAAAATGCATTATATTAAGGAATAACGGGGAAAGTGAAGAATCACCCACTGCTTGGCATGTCTTTAAGAATTACACAAACTCGGTATCCATGTACACATCGACCTATTTTCACTTAAAAAAAATCAGAGAATTGCACAAACTCGGCATCGCACACTCCCTTTGCCCAGGTACACATCAATCTATTTTCACTTAAAAAGTCAAAGGAGCACCAAATTCTTCTTACTCTTGTAAAAAGTGCCAAACAGAACATGCCCAATAAGTGGGCGAAAAAAGTGCCACACAGAATGCACCAAATAAGTGGGCAATTCTGCATTTCACTCAGAATAACTTAGCAATATTTATAAGCTGCTATGTTTTTCAATACATCATATTAATAACCTGCAATAAATTGAAAAATTCTTAATTTTACTATCTAATAGGTTTTACTCATAACTATACATTAAAAGTCTAAAAAATTATTCCTAAGCTCTTACTGCATACATTTTCTAATTATCAGGGTTCTTAACCTTTTTTTGCCCCCATGCTCCCCTTTTACCATTGCTAGATTATCCATTCTTCCTTTCCAAAACTTAAAAATAAATATACACATTTATTTAGATTTAGATGATTTTTTAATGCATTAAAAAGTGTAGACAAATACCAAAACTTGAATTAAAAGTATTTTTTTTATATTTATAAGCTTAACAGCTAAATAAAAAGCTGATTGCATCCCCCTAAAACTATGAAATTCCCCCTTGGTTAAAAACTCATGAACTTAGATCATTCTTTACTATTAGATACACAGACCATTTTAAATTTAAAAACACATATTTAGAATGACAGAACTGTTTTATTTAACTATTAGATTTACATATGCTATACTAGAATTCATGCTTTAATTATGATATAGCTACAAGAAAATAATTTATGACTTTATAGTTTACAATATAACTTTTGATGTTTCAGAAAACATTTCGTTTAGTTACAAAACTATTACACCAAGCAAGCAAATTATATTTATTCATTGAAATGAAGCAAGCAGCCAGCTGAAAAATAATAATTAAGCTTAACCTATATTGAAATTCTTGAAGAAAATATAAATGCACACTGAGTTCTACAATGTATTGATCTATAATAACTATCAAATTGTATTCTTATATACCATAAAATGGAATTCTTTAAGTTGCACAGTGGCATATATACGTTTCATAATTAATATTTATTATCTTGTTCTGCAGTTTCGTTTCCTAATAATTAGCAAATAATTCTTATCTGTAGTTTGGTTGACTGATTAGTATCACATTCAACAGCTACCTTATTCTTCGTTAAATTACGAAAATAAAACTAATACAAATTATTACACAAAAACGTAATAAATATTACATTATAATAACAGTAGTTTCTGTTCCTGGCCTTTTGCGATTAATTAATGAACAATATAGAAACACAGTTTAGTACTGTTCAAATTATTCAAGATATGAATTTTTCCAACACATTAAATGAATGCATTACAAAAATTAAAGTAACGGATCAGACCAATTTAATCGTTTTAAGCAATTCTGCAGATTAGTTATTATTATACATTTTACGATAAAACTTGATGTCTCTTGCCGATCAAATGTTAAAATTATTTCCGGAACATTCATATACTAACATCAGTTATAATTTACATAAAAAAAAACTATCAACTCCACTTATAAAAACTTACTTTTTTTCTTGTTTTTGAACACTTAACTAACCAAACTTCACTCGAATGACCTTGCCCTATCTGTTTGATTAACTGATAATTCTCCATTTAAAAAATACATTGTGCAGTTAATAACTAAAACCAAAAATCAGACACAATACGAATTAATCCAAATTATAGAAATACGCTTTTTATTAACATATGACTAAAGTATTCGAGATAAAATATATTCTATTTCTACATTAATAATCCCTCCACGTTTAGAGTAAAATTATTCATCGATTTTTGCATAAGTATGTCACAGCATAAACACAGAAATTTTTTCAAAATTTATATTAATTTATTATCTCAAGAAATGAATAAATTTCACTCCATCTAAAGAAGCATTTTATAATTTTTTCGAATACACCGCAAGGATATCAAAACCATAAACAAACATTTTAGTAGGTTTCGGATACCATAAGTTGAGGAGGTCCTGCTCTCCATAGACGAATGAAAATTAACAATTAAAAAAATTATAAAAAACACAATTGAAAATTTCAGTAACGATTAATATCGTAAAAACAATATTTTCCGCACTTAATTTAATTAATTAAAACGTTAAAACAGTTTTCTTCCAACCCAACTTTAGCGATTTTTAGAAGATAATCGAAACATTCCCAAACCCAAGATGTCTTTCGAAACATATCGACATGTTTGTTAGATGATACTTGCATCAGGCTTCTCCGAGTATTGCAAACACCAGAGTATCTGATCTGTGGCAACCTACTTCCATCGAGTTAAAAGTTACTTTCGAATTTACTGCTAAGGAGCAGAGATGCTTCTAAATGCTGAGAAATGGCAAAAGTTCTAATCATAAAAATATCGCGATCACATACCACATCTATTACGAACGAAACATGTAAGCGGAGCTCTCGAACTTGTGAACATATAAACAAAAATAAAGTTACACATCTAAGAGCAACGCGAGTCTTAACGGCATCACACTAAGTTTGAATAAATATAAAATCATAAACGTGTCCAAAATGCAAAACAGAAAATCTAGGCATAAAATACATACCGCTAAATTACCAGATACGATACAAAACCAACCAACTACTGTCAACTTCAGCAGACGTGAAGTAACTACTATATTAAAGGAAGAAATATTTTAAATGAAACTCTCCAAAGTTTTCCCATTGAAGATTTCTGCAAGTATAGTAAACAACACAAACATCTTGTCAATAGAAGTAGAGGCTTCTCTGATTTCATTAAGTCTACTAGTCACAATTTCGATTACACCAAGAATCGAAAATTTGGAACAGATAGATTGTCTTACTTTCATTATAAACTTTAAGCATATCGACGAAAGTGACAGATATGCTTTATGATCTTTTAACATTTTGCTTCACTGAGGCTTTTGGGCTCTCAGAAGCTCTAGCGAAGAATAATCTATTATTGGTAATATTTCAGCTTTTTTCTGGTTCAGATTCTGACTTATCACCACAAGGAGAAATTTCTTCAGCGATAGTTTCTTGTGCCTGTTTATTTACTCGTGGCTCCTCGTAACGTGGTACTGAGCTGTTTTTGCTAGAGCCAATAATTTTCTCAGAATGTTTTTTAAGTATGCTCATTGTAATTTTAGGGCAGCTGGAAAAATTGGAGGCATGTTCCTAGCCACAGTTGCACAGGTCAGTTTTTCGATCCATCTTGCTTGACGATACAAACTTTTGTGTTGGAGAGCGCAATTTACACACCTCGGGGCGCGTTTATACTCGTCCAAGGAGTAATAGAAATATTGATATCTGTGGCGCTGGGCCAGTGATTTTGAAGAAAGGTCTATGTCGTAGATCTTTTCCACACCCGGTTCATTTACGAGCTGGACCTGGAACATACGCATGGGAGCACGTGTTTTGAATTTTGTCATCTGTGCTACCTTGAGTACGTGATAATCATCACTAATTAGTTCATCTTTTACTTCGTCCGAAATAGTACAGTTCTGGTCGTTATTCCATTGTTATGCTATGGCATGCATTTTAATACTTTTACCAGTCTTTTCTCAGTTAATTATATCAATAATCAGTTTTTACTTCCTTGTACTATGTAAAAAGGAAGTATTGTAATCGTGAAAAAATTTCAAATTAAAAAAAAATAAAGTGAGTAGGTTGCCATAAATTAAGAATTTCGCCAAGTGAATTGTTCTTGGCGGAAACTGAAAAAAAATCGCCAAGGTAAACGTTTAAATTTCTCTGTAAATTTCGAGCCATATTTTACAAAATTTAATATTTAGGCATAATCTGAGTTGTCGAATCTAAATATAGAAAAAAATTGGCATTTCATTTCAGAAAAAGTCTGATTTCGTGTCAAAATACCTATGTTAGATCAATGCTATATATAAATCTGATATAGATCCTAAGTCGCGCTTTGGAGACATGAAAAACGCAGTTTGAATTTCGTTCATCGGCTCAGTAGAACGGGAGATATAGAACTGTTCCTTTTCTTTTTTGCGCAGTGTACACTGGTTTTTAAATTTATTTTCTTATATTTACTTCATTTGTCGAAAATTACTGCTCTTAATGATTGTTAGATATTCTGACCTATTAGATATAAGATGTACTTTTACTGTACACTGCTGTACTTTTATTTTATCCGACAGAAAAAGTCTAGTTTCAAAATTATAGCCTATTTACTGTAGTTAATTATGTCAATCATGCTAGATCTGTGAGACAAAATTTCAAGACCGTTCATTAATTTAATAAAAAAAAATTTTTTTAATGTGAAAGATTGCTGTTATTTTGAATAACAAGTTTTTTTTAAAATCTTTACTGCCATTCTCTTTCCGTTTCCCTACCAGAAAGCGAATTTGTTTCAGAGTATTTAAGCCTAAGTTTTTGGATTGTAAGACAGAGCGCCTTTCTGCCTCTCGAGATAACGCTACTAGTTTTCGCTAGCTCGACAAGATTGTATTATTCGGCTTTGTATTATAGTTACCGACATTTAAATTGTTACGCTGATGAGAAGTTTTGGGCTAACTTCGCGTTAAATAAATTGCATAATCTTTAACTACTGGACTAGTTTTTAAATCTTGAATTTGGCTGTTATTTTAAGTTTCATCCCCACAAGTGTTTGGCTCATATTATTCAGCACCATACGTGCATTTAAAGTTAACCTTCGGATTTAATGAAGAATTTTGTAGAACCTTCTCGAGACTCTATAGTTCTGTTCAGACATAGCCATAATTCGCTTTATGTGTGTTAGGAGTTTTATTTATGATATGAAAGAACGTGAAACTGTAAATATAAGACATGCTTTTAAATATAATATGCTTTTAAATGTAAGACATTTTCTTTAATGATAGTTTCCAAAATAAAGGGTGCAGTGTAGATCTACCTCCTAGCTGTGCACCCTAATAACTCAGCAATAAGGCTAAGTGATCTACAACGTAGAAATAAGTGATCTAAACTCGGCATGTGTCGCTTGGTCTTCTCTACAGGTTCTCCAGTAGAATGCAAGTGGTTTTTCTCAATAGTAGAATGCAAGTGGAATGCAAACTGTTTCTCAGGCCAAGAGGACTGAGCTTATGCAGAATTTGAACTGTTATGATACCGACGTTTTTACAGTTTTGGAAGTAAATTTAACTCCTGAGAAATTGAAATATTTTTCCTTCAAGGGTTATTCTTTGTACATTTTACTAAAAATCTAGACAAATTACCAGAAGAATTCTTACAAGTGTAAAAAAAAAACTTACTTCTTCCTTAAGAGTTATAAAGCACATGAACCATTTAAGAGATAAAACAGAAATTATAAATTTGGATATATTGAAACATAACACCCACTTTAAAACTGTTGCTTTATATAATCCTCCTAATTATAATTCCGATTTTACCTATCCCAATACTTCAATGAAAGCTATTTTTATCGGGGACTTCAATGCACGTTCATCTACATGGGGATACCCAGACTCTAACGTATTAATATATACATAAATAATCTCATAATTGAAATTAAAAAAACCGGCGTTAAGTGTTTACTGTATGTTAACTATCTGGTCTTCTGGACTGAGACTCTCAGATGTCACGCAAAGGAACAATCAGAGTTCATTCTAAATCAGGCTTTAAGGTTTTTAGGAGACTGGTGCTATATTCATAATAAAAAAGTTAATTCAGAGAAGATTACGTATCAAACATATTCACTTACTTTGCTAACCTTTGCAATTAGACTTATTATATCAGGGTTCACCGGTACAAGGAACCAACAGGTTTCAATACTTTAGTGTCGTTTTCGACCGAAAAATGACTTGGAAAGAGCATGCTAAAATGACTTTAGGAGGCGCTACTGAGAGGCTAACTTTAATGAAGAGAATTGTTAGATCTAAATGAGGTTGTTCTAGGACCACTTTTGATTTTGACATACAACTTCTATATTCTACCTCTTATAACTAACTGTTTCGAGCCCCTCGTGGTAGCATCTAACCAAGTGATAGGTCCATTCGAAAGATTTCACAACCAAGCTCTACGACTTCTCACTGGTGCAATTAAAACTACCCTAGTTGATGCACGTTTACTAGCTACATACGATATGTGCATTAAAAACATTGTGGAAGAGAATGTGCTAATCCGATGTGAAAAATTTTAAGAGAACCAGATTGCTTTTCCCTGTGGAACTATTGCTTTCTACCGACGGAGAGAAAACTTAGAATGGTTTTCTTCTAGCAATATTTTCTGTCAGGAATCAGCTGGATCTTAGATGGGAAGCTGAAAATTTTGTGAAACCACTCTGTCCAATTGATATAAGAATATATGTATTCAGAATTAATTTGTTACACAATATGCTCAAAAAAGAAACAAATGACCAAATTTTAAAGTCTTCGTAAGCCATTAATATTTCATATCCAGAGAAGAATGACTACATATTTTTATGGATGGACCTGTGTTGGCTGATAGTATTAATGCAGATGCTGGCATCTTTTTCAAGCTTTTTTTTATTTTAGAATCCTGTTGGAAGGAATAAGACTGCCTTTGATGCTGAGATTATGGCCAGTATAGTCTCATCCCATCTCCAGTGTCCTCCTGAATACTTTTCAAAAGTTGTCATACACTCTGGTTCTAAAGCTGCTTTCCAATTCATAAACGTCAAAAACTGCATGCATATTCTAAGGTATTTTCCCTTCCTTCCAGCATGCCTTCATGGTGTAATGGTACCATACTCGGCGCGTATTCGAGAAGTCCAAATTCGAATCCCAGCCAGGGCATTGATTATTTTTCATGTCTCCAGCAGTCAAAAATACTAATGACTCTAAAATGGCACCCGAACTAACAGGTGGTGGACAATAATTTGTCACCACCAGGATTTGGCTACTGGGTTCCCTAATCCCTAGCCTTCCTTTCAAAGGGGGGAGTAGATAAGTTCTAAGCACTGACCCCAGCCCACCTAGCAGACAAAGCCTGCCATATGGTTATGAGGGGCAGGCCAATCCAACAACACGCAAAACGAACATAAGAAATTCAAGAGAAAAAACGGGTTATAAAAGAAATAAAATCACAGCACGTAAAACCAGATACATACATCCCAAACACTCTAGGTGAAATCAGTATATAGTGATATCGTTTCCATGTCTAAGTTCTTTCTTAAGTTTTAAAGCTTTTCAAGTTTTACTTTCAATTATTATTATCCAAATTTTCTTTACATTATCCCTCTTTCTAGCATGCCTTTTATTGTAATGGTAGCACACTCAGCGAGTATTCGAGAGGTCCAAATTCGAGTCCCGGCGAGGGTATTGCTAATTTTCACGTCTCCAGCAATCAAAAAACTAAATGACTCTATAATGGCGCAAAGGTTGAAAGGTGGTGGACAATAATTTGTCACCACCAGGATTTGGCGATTATGCCTCCAATTCCTAGTCTCCCTTTAATGGGGAGAGTATATAAAGTGTTTTCTCCCTCTTTCTAGCATGCCTTCATGGTGTAATGGTAGCACACTCGGCGCGTATTCGAGAGATGGTTCGGCGCGGTTCGAGTCCTGGGGAGTGCACTGCACAATTTTCACATCTTCTGCTAAAAAAAAAACTTGATGTCTCTACAATATTTAAAAGAATGAAAAAAACTTTAGAGCAAAATTATTAAAATTATTATAAAAATTTTTAAAAAGAAAATTTTAAAATAATTAAAAATTTTATTTAAACCAACAAATTAAAATTACATACAGATATGCTCGTGTGCAAAATTAAAAGAGTTCGCACATTATGTCGAATTTCTGAGAAAACAAAGGACAGATTTTAAGAAATTTGGTATCAATATACTACATTTATAACAAAGATCGAAATGTACCTTTCAAAAGTAATTTAATGTATGCATGGTTATCAGTAAAGCTCAGAGTGCTGGGATGTCTAAAATCACGTTGTGGAACTGAAAATATGTCTGATATGGGGTGTGGTCCATTCTCACAACCAGATAGCTCTCGCAACGGGACAGGAGGAATTTCATGTAACCCTGTGGCAGTCTTTCCTACTCCTACAGTAAGGCAGTTTCCAACTCCAGAATGGTTCGCGGAGAGATGGCGGCAGGAAATTGTCCTTCCAAGAGCGTCTCAGACATGCACTGTAGGGTTAAGTTTTGTTATGTATGTTATGTTATCTATGTTTAGCTAGTAAATGTTAAGGATAAATTTTATTACTATTTACTTAATAACTGTTTTACTGTATATAGTGATCATGCTGCCCCTAATCTGGCTTAAAAATGTACAACATCCCACAGATAGACAGATAGAGAGGTCAATTGACCTAAAGATATTCATTCTTCCCCATACAAAAACACTACCTTCTGTCTGTATAGGTACCCCTTTTCATATGTTAGACGGAAGGTATAGAGTGTTTGTTTCTCTCCATATGCGAATATGTCGAGGATAAAGCCGGACTTAACAGTAAGCAGAATAGAACTTCATTAATTTTCAGTGCAGTCTGCGTGCTCAATTCAAACGCCCCCTTCGGCGGCTGAAGGTAAGTGGAACGCACAATCCCAATCGCTTAGCATACAGACCTCTTTCATTCAGCCTTCTGCCTATTATCGAGGCTGACACCGTCCTTCCTCTAATAAAAATACAAGGTTAAATCCTGTATCCTTCGTGTAATAGAAATACAAATTCCGCGTTCCTGTTAAACGCGGATTTAAGCGGGTATTGAGTAGCAGATCTGTTGGGAAGTGCACTAAGTCGCAAATACCAGTCATCTGCAGAAGCAGTAACTCTTGGCTTACTTTCCATAGGTCTTCAAGTGTCAGCAGCAGTAGTTTGGAACTGGTTCCACAACAACTGACCACAGTATGGTCAACATTTAGCCATCCTGCAAATACTAATCACAAGCAGAAGCAGTAACTCTAGGCTTACCTTCGGTAGGTTTTCGAGTGGCAGCACCCGTGGTTAGAAACTGGTTCCCCAAATAACTTACCACAGTATGGTCAACATTTAGCTGTCCTGCAGTGTCAGACTGTAGTTGATCTGCTTTGATCGGTTCTATAACGCAAATGTGTTGCATCGAACTCATTTTCACACTTTGGTCTTTATAGTTGTACCCCGAAATTGATTAATATACCATCGCTCTCTAAATAACCTTCCTAAACAGCTAGTTTTAAGCTGTATAGTACTAACGGAAAGCGATAGCAGCGCCACTCCTTTGAATAAAGTTACTCAATGTAGCTTGCTTTTATTTCTATCATGCCCAGAATTCAAGAATTTCGAAATAATTTTAGACAGTAATTTCTGGAAATCAGTGTAGTTTTAATTGAAACCAAAGCAAGTAAACAATAGAAAGCTTAAAATAAATTTATCATGAAAAATCTGACCTGGCAATGATAAGATGAAATGGATGGCGAGATGAAAATGCCCTCTCAAAAATGTTCCAGACATGCTCTATAGGGTTAAGTTCAGGAGATCTGGCTGGCCAATCCATGTGGCGAATATCTTCAATTTCTAGATATTGACCAGCTGAGACCTACGTGGACGAGTCTGTCATCCATTAACAGGATCCCAAGATCGCTTTGGACCCTAAAAAGTCGAACATAGGGCTCTAACACTTCTTATCTCTTTGCCTCAGAGCAATCAAGGTAACTCTGTCAAACATATGAAGCGGTATGCAGCCGTCCATTATAATGAGTGCCCTAACCACTGCCCCTCCACCACCTTAATGATCCTTTTCTCTGATAAGGGAGGAATGGTATCGTGTCTCAGGCTCTCTGTAGATACAAGAATGCCGAAATTCAATGTCCAGGCTGAATCTCGACTCATACGTAAAAAGTGCTCCATTGAAGTCTGGTCCAAGGCGTACGTTGCCTGCACCATGTTAAACGCGTTGTGTGCTGCAGTGATTGGGACGCAAACAGCTGGTCTACTGGCATACAGCCTTGTTTCACGAAGCCTTCAGACAACTGTAGACCGTGGAACTCGTGGTACTAGTGGTACTAGTGGTAGCATACAGCTCAGATGAGAACTGGTGAGCTGTAGCATGCTGTGCCTCCGTTCTGAAAATGTCAAATAATGATCCTCATTCGTCATTTTGGATCTTGGTCGACTTTGCCCAGGTCTTTTCGATATTGATCCATTGTGCCGAAATTGTTTCCACAAACTGCAGACCGACACTGGGGGTTACATTGAGCTCTGTAGCCATCTGCGCTTGTTACTGACCTGCCTCCAAACAACCAACCTCTCATTCCGTCGTCCATACGGTTATGGTTAATCATTTTGTTTTAATTTCTAATAGTTATTTTGTGTTTCAAAGAAATGCGAGGTTATTTTTTATAATCTTAAAGACAACTTCAGTGCGGAAAAGTTACATGCTTTTAATTGCAGCACTTTGAGGTTTTTATTAAAAGCTTTGTAATGGAGAAGACCTATGCTAAAATATTGGAATTAAATCAAATAACATAAAACCATTCAGTATTCTATAAGGTATTATCTCCCTCCTTTCTGCATGCCTTCATGGTGAAACCGTAACACACTCAAGGCATATTCGAGAGACCCAGGTTCGAGTCCCGGCTAGGACATTGCTCATTTTCACGTCTCCTGCTTGAAAATAATCTAATAAATCTATAGTGGCGCCCGAACTAAAATGGTGGTGGATAATGATTCTTCACCACAAGGATTTGGAGATTGGGTCCCCTAAGCCCCAGCCGCCCTTTAAAAGGGGGAGTATATAAGGTATTATCTTCCTCCTTTTCGCATGCCTTCGTAGTGTAACAGTAGTATACTCGGCGCGTATTCTAGAGGCTCAGGTTCGAGAACCGGCGAGGGCATTGCTCATTTTTCAAGTAATCTTCCTTCAAAAAACCCTAATGACTTTACAACTCTTCTAAAGAAAATTTCGGAAAATTATCACATACTATAGACTTCTTTCTCATAGGATTACCTGTCGATCCGAAAATTTATTTTTATTTACTAATCTTTCACTGTAATTTTCGTCATAGGACAATGCCCCCTCCCAAATTTTATTTTTACAAATACTCCTTTATATTATACTTCAAAACATTCAAATTGCGTTAAAATTACTATTTATTAAGCATTTCTAAAGAGATTATTTGAGGCGAATGCAGCGATAAAGCAAATAACGAGCTTTTATAAGTCTACAATCATATGATATTATTATATCTGAGGTATTATTCAGAAAGTGACTCAGAGTTCGATGTCACACATCAATCATTTTCAACTGAAAAATGTGCTTTGCCATGTCTCCAATCAGTAAGGTGATACCAAGATGAGTCGTGACAAAGAGAATGTTCAGCAGACAAAAAATTTGCTTCGAAACTCATCCCCTCTGCCGTTGAGACGCTTATCCGTCACGTAGATAAAGGTCCCTGCTTCTATCTGACTTTTAATGTTAATATAATCCACTCACACCTACTCTATTGTTCTAGTCTGAAAACAATGACACGGTACTTGGCCATCTTTGGTCCACCATCATTCGACAATTAACAGCCCGGGCTTCTTATCTGGTGTGAAAAAGGTCGCTTTGCGTGAGAGATAGGGTCTCCCAGGGTGGCAGAGGAAAGAAATGTCATCAATAAAAACCGTGAGACAAGACGAAATCAGTGGTACGGAAACATCTAGTGTCACCGTCAGCTGAAGGTGAATCGCGTGCTGACATCATCTCTCGCATACCAAGAAGACGACTCTGGGACATGCGTGATGGTCATGACAATTAAAACTGTCCGATCCGAGAGGTCGTTAGGAGGCGAGAAGGAATATCGGGCCTTCTGATTACTCCTATTAAGAGTCTGAAACCAGTCTCGTGCTAAGAAATATGTCATTTCTGCTTACTTCGTAGGTATGATGTATAGTTCTATCTACACCAATTTTCAGGCATTAAGATAGATCAGAAATGATTATTTAATATTAGATGACCTTAATTATCTTTCCTTTTTATTTTATGGCTTTAGCATTTTTTAACAGTTTTTATGTCAATTATTTTGACGAATGATGGGTGTCATTGTCTAGATAACCTTTCGATTTAATTGATTGCTCAAAAAGTTACCAGATGAAGTATGTAATGTTTTTAGCCAGTTAACGCCCTTATTAAAAGTCAGCAAGAAATGTACTGATAAATTTATTTACTGATAATATATATTTGATACAGTTTTGAAAATCGCTATTGTTATAAGTATAATCTCAATTTTTTTTTAAGAATTTTTCCTAACATCAGTTAACGGAAGACCTAATTTTTAACTTTAATTTTGATATTTCTGAACTCGTTATTTTGTATTCTTAAAAGCAGCTAAAAAATCCTAAATATTACATGGCCAAGAGATGAAAACACTTATGCTGTTAGTATCTTTAAACTTATTCTCTCTTAAGCAGGAAAACAAATACCAGTTTTTATTTTATGAAACTGACATCAAGCGTTTCTGTCATTGTCATTAGGTTAAACCGATAGCGAAACCCGCAGTGTTCTCTCCGGGATTCGAACTCCAGACCTCCCGAATGGGCTTCGAACGTGCTTCCAGTTACCCCACGAAGATCTGGGAAAAAGATGGATACAATACCTTATATAGTTCCCCTTTGAGAGATCGACTGGGTATTAAGGGACCCAATCGCCAAATCCTGGTGGTGACGAATTATCGTTACTAACTTTTCGAAATTTTTCGCAATCAGGGGATTGAAGAAATCATTTATGCCCTGTCCGGGATTCGAACTCCTGACTTTCGGAATACGTGTTGAGCATGCTTCCAGTTGCACCATAAAAACATGCGTAAAGGAGGAAAAAAGTACTTTATATAGCAAAGAAATATGCCTGTGTATTTTTTGAAAATTGTTGAAAAGTAACGCCTTTCAAGAGTTTAAGCGAATGAAATGGAAATTGTATTTGGAACTTTGTTTTTTACAGCTTCATATATATTTCTATCAATGGCGTTTGTAAAAGTCGACATTGGGACTCTTTTATTAATAAGTTTTCCACTATAATTTTTAAAATTAAAATAAAAATTTTTATGTTAAAAATATAACAGACTCTAAAAGAATGCTACTGATAATTCCTTTTTTTAATTAATAAATTAAAAATTAATTTTATAAATTAATTTAATAAATTACTGTAAATTAATTTAATAAATTACTGTTTGAGAAGGATTTTGATTGGTTTTTACTTATAAACAGTCATTACCTTTATTATCTTCATCGCACTTTACATAAAAGGCTAACTGAAATACCAACGGCATACTACGTATTTAAGAGAAGTTGGAAATTTTGGGAGATTAAGATTGCTTATAGTAAGTTGTCTGTAAGATTCAGCCATGATAAACACTAATAAAAATATAAAAATATGATTGCTGTCAAAAAGAAAAAAAAGTCAGTCCTTCTAGAAGCTACCTTAAGGATAAATGAACAAAATGGGAAAAAAATCAACCACTTTTCTAGAACCTTCTACATACATATTATACGAATAAAATTACTAGTTGCTAATCCTCAAAATGTGAAAAATGTGTTAAAAAATTCGCATCAGCTTCATTTTTGTCTATTATGAAACAAGTAATTTTTTTCTTCCCCCAATGCACTTACATTTTAGATGTATTTAATAGCTTATTGTACAACTTGTGGAGTCTGGTGTTGTTTGGTATCATAGACGAGAACTCGAAGTGAAGTAGCACTATGTCTTGTAAAGTATCACAGAGACTGAGAAAGGGTGTAAAAGACCTTTTTATTTAACTCAAATAAAAGCTAACAGATAGCAGTGCTCGTGCTTACAGAACAGGCAGCATTTATGGTTTAAAACAAAAATAACGAATTTGGCTTAATTAAACGTAAGTTAGCTCAACGGCTACAGAGACAGAGAACGCGCAAGCTGCCTCTGACCTAAAGACGGCGTGACAAGCCTAATAGCGAAAATAACTCAATGCAACAGAATACTGTTCTAAAGAGTACCAATTAGCAAACGTGGCCTTCAGCAGGCGGAACAAGCTCTAATTCTACCATCTAAAACCTTCATTTAAATACTATCTCCTTTCTATCTCATTTGAATGCACGCGAATGGAAATTTACATGCTGGCAGGAAAATGAGAAACAAGAAAGTAAAGCACATCAACATAAAATAACTGGTTAGTAAAACTAAACTAATCTTTTTAAACTAAAGGCATTTAAAAGATATTTGAAAGCTAAAAAAGATTTATTTTTGTTTCATATTTGAGTTCATCTCTTGATAAGGGAACTAATATCTTTTAAAAGCGAATTTCAGTCCATACGCATATTTGCAGGAAATACAGCTGTTATAAAAATTTATATGATTAATTGGTAAGAAAGTCACTCACCACTAATTGATATTATTAATTGGTAAGAAAGTCAGGCCATCACCCATTAATATATTCATACGACGCTGATCTTGTCTTTTTTCTAGCAAACAGTGAAACTAAGTTATTTTAAACAATCTGAGAGAAGAACAGAATAGAACAACATAGAGCATAGTCCTAGAAATTTAGAAATTATTGCAAATTCTTAATATCATATCTGTTATATTAAGGTAAGGAGGAAGGGTTTTTGGATTTGAGAAATGTTTTCGGAGGAATTCATGAAAATGGTATCTGGATTAGAAGACGCAACACCAAATTATACTGAATGTTCAAAGAGTCAGATATTGTTCATTGCATTAAAATAAGCCGCCTCAGTTGGACTGGGCAGGTTATCCGTATGAGCGACAGTAACATACTAAATTTTTTCTGCAAGAAGAAGAGGCAATATTTTTTTCTACAAGAAGAAGAGGGAAACCTAGACTTCGATGGATAAACGCTGTTAGAGGAGGTTTATTTATTCCTTAAGACTCTAAGAATTGGAGAAGTTTACTGCTAATAGAGGTAGTTGGAAACGTCTAGTTCAGAAGGCCTTGGCCCACCCTGGGCTCTCGCTCTAGGGAAGATGATGATTATATTAAGACTTTTCAGTGGAACTTTAGGATATTTTGCACAGTTTAGCTACATATGTTAAAAAATTGAGTGCGAATATATGAAAGGATCAGTGTTAGTAATATCATGCCAGTTCTGGTGGCTAAAAAATATTCTTGGTTAGACGAGATTGTTTATCTTTGGAAAGCGTTCAGAGCCATTTGCTTTAAGAGAAATTTTCAAGAACTTTTTTATAAAAGAAACTGACTGGTTCTTACTTTACACCTAGACAACACTACAAAGCCCCTATTCAGACAACCCAAACTGTCAACAGTAATAAACAAGTCCAGGTGAAACTGCTGATGTTTAATGATCTTCTACTCTCAGCCTCAGGTAAGCTTCATTGTCTCTGAATATTTTCATTTGACTTTGGTAAAGAAATTAATATTTATTTATGACTTCCTTTTTTTGGAAGGGAAGTAATTGTTTTTCCCTTTTGCTGGAAACAATTATAAAGCTTTAAAATCCTAGTAGACATTACTATCCTAAATATTAAAAACTATGAATTTCTTTGAAAATAGAAAAACATATCTTTTAAAATTATGCATCAGTTAAGGAATTATGTAAAACGTAAACTTTGAAGAAAAGTTTTCCATTAATTTGCGAGAACTGAAAGCTGTCTCAATTCTATTTCGAATTATGCATCATGTGGTACACTGCGCACATCCAAATATTAGTCTAAATTTATTTACTCTTTTATCAGTATGTCTAGTGTAGCGGCATTCTGGATTTGGTGACCAGTATTACTACGGCTGTAGAGGCTATCACACCAGACATTCTAATCGAAGTGGTGTCATGATTAAATTGTAAACTGAATATCTGCTCGAAATTTAGGGGAAAATTAATGAGAACTAAATATTCAGTTGCAGAAAAAAGAATAAAATGAAGGAATTATCAGGTAGACTGCGAGAGAACCATGTTTGCTCTATAGCAACTAAAAGCAAAAGTAGATTATGAAATTATCGCAAGGAAACATTGAGCGATGCTTCGCCGTTCCTTGAAACAAACCTGACACATTCGAGGATTGCCAATCTCCGGACTGAAGGATACGTTTTTGCGTTTTCCGAAGAGAAATATTCCTATTGAATAACTCAAAAACGTTGTGAATGCATGGTATTTAAATTCCCAAGTCCAAATAAGTAACATGATTAAAAAGAAAGAGAAAAACTCTCAGTCATTACTTCTATAAGAAAGAAGAATCCAAACGAATACTCAAAAAAGGTACGTACTGTTTCTAGTGTTTCTAAAGTTAAATTGTTGGTAACAAGAGAAAATCCACAGACGCAAAATTTAATAGCCTTTAATTCACCTGTAGGAACAATAAATAAAATATTAAATCAAGATTTACAACTTAAAACAGCAAAAAAGGCATAACATTCACCAGTTTTTGCCGAGAATGTGGTTCAATGCAGAATAACTTGTAAAATTCTGTACGAAAACTATTTATCAGGAGATAAAAGGAAACACATTGTGATCCTTGATGAAGAATGAGTTTACCTAAATGACTGCAACAACACAAAAAAAGTCTATTTATTATCGAAAACGAAGATAAGCATTGTATAAACCTAGCTCCGTCAATGCAAAGAAAGTTTCAGTAAGGGTTTTATGATTGTCGCAGGATTCTCTTACAGCAGGAAATTGAAATGAAGAAGATTGGGAAAAATGTTAAAATTAAATCAACAACTCAACGTACTCTCGCGAGAAAGTTTTCTGCAGAAGAAAATCCATTTCTTTATTGCAATAGCTTTCAAAGAGTGAAACTTCATGAAGATAAAGAAGCAAGTCGTGCGTCGAAAAGTACCACTTCATTCCTTTAAAAATGAAGACTGATACAGGTATTGCATACACACCTTTCCAACGCATTCTTGCAAAGTTCCCTGAAGTTTCAGCTACAGACTATTGTGCTTTTGGTTACTTGAAAAGAGCTCTTTCTAAGCGAAAATCCGTCCCAATTGAGGGGATCCAGAAAATAATAGAGGAGGAAAAGAAATCAATACCCTGAAAATTTTACCAAAAACCCCGCTGCCATAGAAATCACGAGGCAGACTTATAGTCCAAAAAAGCTGTCATATTGAACATTAAAAAATACTTTTTACATTTTAAACACCTATTAAATGGCCCCGAAATCGTTCTAAAAATATGTAAACATTCTCTGTATACTTGCTTTGTAATAAAAATTCGAATCCTGTTCTTTGCTTCTCGGCAGAATTTTGCCTCAATTGAAAAGAATACTTTTCGACAGCAAAATTAATTTACTGCTCATTTCACTTCATTTTGAGCAAACAAATATCTTTAAAGCTTCGTAAGTCTAGCTAAAGCTCTGCACCCTCTCTTGCTCGTTTTTCTTCTTTCCTAATCCCCTTTCTAAACTCAAATTAAAATTTCCCCAGGAGGAATTTGCAGAAATGAACTAATGAAAACTGACAAAAATATATTTACTGCAACTTGCAATGATACAGTATTCGTTAATGACGCTAATAATACAGAAGTGGAGCTGTGATCTACGTATCATTATGGTCTCAGATTTGCAGTCCAAAGAAAAAGCTAAATCAAATAATAAATAAGTACATCGCTTCAAATGTATTTCCCAGAGTACAAAATGTGAGCAATTTTACTCCGGGAAAAGAATTTACAAACAATTAATATGATAAAACGATAATTTGGGGAATAACGGATGCAGGATGGGATAAGTAATGCTATTCATAGATCACTTCATTCAGGACTGAAACAGGCGAATGATGCTGCATAAAAAAGATTGTAACAGATCATGTTTCTACTCTACAAATGTTTTTCTCTTATACAAAAGTCCTTCCCTCAATTTGAGGATCGAAATTTTTATAAATCTTAGGATTTAAATAAGGAACCTATGCTCTTACGTTCAAAGTATTCCTCTCCTATTACATTATTTACATAGACCAGTAGTCTTCAAGTTTGTCAACTTACGGAACTCTTAAAACTGCACTCTTAGAAACCTACTCTTAAAAAATATATTTAAAATTAGCATTTAAAGCAGATCAATATTTTATAGGCACTTTATATAAAGAAAAGCATTGTATTTTTTATTAAAAAATTTTAATATAAAATTAATGTAAGTTACATATTAAGAGCATTAACTTGCGCCCTGGGTGTCACTTAACTTTGCATTATATTTACTGACTGGGATGTGCTTGCACTTTTTTACGTAAACTGTAGAAGTCTTGCTCATTTCATGCTCTCTGCAGTCACATTTCACATTCTGCATTTTATTTATTTCTATATTTTGTTTTGTTGCCACATACGTTAGGAAAGATCTTTTACTTAAATATGTTGGTCGAAAGGAGTTAAATTGTTTACATCTGTGTGAGAAATTTCTAGGTATATTCTGCATGAATCTTCAACAAAAAATTCAATAGCTACCCTTTCTGAAATTTAGATTTTAATGTCGAATCTGCTGATATAACGATAAGTTGTTTCTTATCTTTCACTGGCAAGCTTTCCGATATATCCTAGTACTCGAACGGATTTTTCATCCAGCCACACTTAGTTTTCTCTTCTGGGAAATATTCTCTTATAGCTTTCTTCAACTGAAAAAGATGATCTATTATATAATATTTAACACAGTTGTCTAAATGCAGTTCATTTTCCATCAGAAAATTGTCTAGTTTTCCAACGCATTGCACGCCATTCTCTTTGATACATGTAGGATTTGGGAAGAACTGAGTTGAAAAACCTTAGAATGTTTCTTTTGGGTTAAGAAATTCGGAAGCTGCTGTTTACATATAACTTGGAGCTTTGTCATGGAGATTCCAGTTTCTAGAAGTCAGTTTTCAGATAGTTTTCTACGACTACATCCTGCCGACATTGTAAAACATCCCTATAGCAGTTTTCAGTCGCAGTCTGATTTGGAAACATTGACTTCAACGTATACGTGCTTATTCAGACTGAACGAAAGGCGAACAGAAAAATAATCAATTATTCTTCACAGATACTAGAAATTAATTAAACCCAAATCCCAGCCATTCTCTCTAAAAGTTATCTTCATCATTTCTGTTAACAATTTCCCGGACTTAAAATGAAAAAGAACACTAATTCACTATTCCTAATATGGATCCAACATTTCACTGTGCAACGAACCTTCACGCACTTCATCTACACCATCAAGTCTCGCGTAGGATTAAGTGAGGTCACCTGTGCAAAATTTCTGTTACGTCATTCTGAAATGTTATCATATTTATTGACAGTTTTACATTGGTGTTCAGGGAAATACTTTTTGGAAAAAAAATTAGTCCAAATATTAAACGAACAGCTTACGTAAGTTTCGCTCTCAAGCCATTATGAATTCAGACAACGAATGTAAGTAATTTTTATTTAAAATACAATTCATACTGTAACCCTTCTGTTACTGATTTAATACAGGCGAATTTCTCAGATTAAAAAAATGTTTTTTAAAATGGTACAGGTTCAAAAAAATACACAAGGACATCTTGAATCACTATTTTTATTATATTTCCTGAAATACTGTGCAGTATTTCAAAAATTTAATATTTTAATGTGATGGTTAATAGAGGTTGCTTCTTTCTCAAAAAGCAAGATCTGAATATAAAGTTTGTGAAGAATATAGCAATTAAAGCACTTAGATTCAAAAGTCCTTTTCAAAGAGTTTGGTAAAGGACATACAAGTTTGTTAGGTTCCATCTCCCAAGATGCTCTGCAGCAAGATTGGGAACAAAGTTAATTCCCATTGTCATTAATGATGCTCACTGACAAATTTACCCCTTGTTTTACCTACGATTATTCATATGTCTGGAGATCTGGATTGTGTAGGATAACAACATAGCAAAAACACAAATACTTTTGAATTTTAAAGCCGACGCAAAAGCAGTTCACCGAGATTTACATCATTCTCAAAAATTCGTTATAAATATTTTCTAATTAAGTCCAGAATATTCAGTAGCTGTCTAAATTTTAATTTTCCTTCTTATTGAATATATACTCGAAAAGAGAAAGAGAGAAGTTTTAAGTCCATTTATAAAATATATGATGTAGACACTACATGACATCCTTGTACGGCACATTAAATTATACACATTTTTGCACTTCATTTGAAACTTATTTCCCCGAATTTCATTATAGATATATTTCTTATTCAGTCAATTCAGTTCTCACTTCGCGGCAAGGCAAAAATACATGAAAACTCAAAATATCTTCATTAAAAATCATAAAATACAGAAAAACATA
The DNA here is from genome assembly GCA_000611955.2 of Stegodyphus mimosarum. Classification (NCBI taxonomy): domain Eukaryota; kingdom Metazoa; phylum Arthropoda; class Arachnida; order Araneae; family Eresidae; genus Stegodyphus; species Stegodyphus mimosarum. The sequence goes on from KK122345.1 coordinate 80,562, forward strand.
AAACGCCAAAAGCAGTAATAAATAGTTTAAGAAACAATTTTTACAAATTGAAATTAGATTTTTTAGGCAAAAAGAAGTAATTTGGCCAAGGAGCAAGACGACAAAAATTTCGGTGCACAAAATTGAAAGTTAACTTTCGGTCCCACTGCGCAAAACGACAGTGAAGTCTGTGCACCTGCTGACTTAAATCACTATTCTACTAAGAGTCTCGAATGTAAACAACGGCCTTGTTAGGTCTAGCGCCACTTGAACTTTTAAATTATTGGTAATTCTGCACCTATTGCATGTAGATTAACTAAAAGTATAAAACATTGACCTGAACATAAGAACATCATTCAATCACTTTTAAAGCAAAAAATGAACGATTTACCAACATATAATAATAAAAACCTGAGCTCACCAAGCCAGGTAAGAGAGTGGGTATATATATGTATACGTTTGGTGTGGTCGATTGCAACCAAAAAGGGAGGGGCACAACTAGATGTTATAGCAATCACATATACGAAATTTCGAAGTTCTACAGCTACTCATATTTGAGTTATGTGTGATAAATATATACATTCGTACATACGTAAGACATCACACACACACACACACACACACACAAAAAAAAAAAAAAAAAAAAAAAAAAAAAAAACCCTTTTCTGAATCCATTTTAAATTAATTTTACAAGCCATTTTGGAAAAGATAGTCGTTTATTCTGTCCATACCTACAGATGTTATACAAAAGTATCGTTCAAGTGGATTCGAGAGCTTAAAAAAAAGTATATTTTCGTTAAATTCTAATACTCGAAATTTTTTGAGATTACAATATTTCCTTTCCTTCGTACAAGGAAGTAAAACAGGTTCATCTACTTCAACAATAATAATAATAATGATAGTAACGAAAGAACTATTCATCGTTAGGCGACAAAATGCAAAAGATTATTCTGCCAGAGGCACGTAACATATGGCCACGTATTTTTATTAATTAAACCGATGATAAAATTATGATTTAGATGTAGTGTTATAAATTATGTAATTAGATATATCATTAAGATAAAATAAAGATGTAAATTATTAAGAAGTGCGTTTTAGTACTTTTAAAGTGTCCACTTTGCTGAGAAATTCCAATTCTGCTTAAACGGCAAATTGAACATTTATATCACTTTGAATGACAACTCTCTAAGCACCGTTTTATTTCAACAGGACTCTTCAAAAATACCTATTGTTTTACGGAATGATAACATTAGCCAAACTGCATGGTAACAAGTTCCCTGCTAAAAATAACGTAACGGATTCAAATTCAAAATTTTTCAAGATTAAGCTATAATGGTGGACAGAATGTAAAAGCATGTTAAATTCTGTTAAAGGTAGAATGTATTTATGCACGCTGGATCTTGTTTCTCAAAAACGAAGAGACCGACGAATACGGTAATATCAACTTTTACTATGCTGATAGTATAAAAAAAGCTTTGTCTCTTTACAAATTAGAAAATTGCAATCTACATGGGTGTCCAGAAGTTAAGCATAACTGATATTTATGTGAATATTTAAGGAAATATAAGTCAGAATGACGAGAAACGTGATATGCAAGTGTAATACGGTCATGTCATAAGAAAATAATGCAAAAGAAAGATATTAAGCACTTTTATTACCCAAAGAAACTGCCTGAAAGAAAACAGAAAAAAGTAACAGTTTGTACTTTAGTGAAAAGATATAAATGAAAAGATTAGTTGGCAGTTTAATAAAAGATTAGTTGGCAGTTGTATAGTCGCCTCTGACAGTCACGCATGCTGTACAACGATTGTCTATATGCGCTATGATAGTGTGGATGTGTTGTCGCTTCAAACAGTTCCAAACATTAAGGAGAGCTCTTTTCAATTCTGGAACGGAGTTTGGTAGGTGCGGAAGGATTGAAATTTGTCTCTCGAGCATATCCCATACATGCTCAACAGGATTAAGACAGGGAGAGGGAGCAGGCCATTTGCATGCGCTGGATATTTTCACTTTCAAGGAAGTTGTCAACCAAGATCGCACGGTGACAAGGCGCTTTGTTATACATGAATATATATCCAGGACCGACAGTAACTCGAAACAGACGTCCATAAGGCTCAAGGACTTCCTCTCTGTACCATTTAGCAGTGACAGACCGCTTGTCAAAGACGTGGAGGTCTGTGTGGCCGCCCAGCATTTTGCCTGCTCACACCATGATTTACTTTCAAGAAAACGATTCATGATTTACTTTCAAGATGTTTAAAACTGCAGTTTAGACGAGCGCATTTATGCGCAGGTGTGAGAGGAATGCAAATGAATGATCGTCTGCCATATAGACCAGCATGATGAAGTCTTCTATAAACAGTTTGCTTCGAAACTCGTACTCCTGTGGTGGATGTGAGTGCTGAATCGGGTTTTCTGGTAGAACAGTCCCTCTGATGTCCGTCTGTCTTATTGCCAAATATCGGTCTTGACGAATGGTTGTTACTCTCGGTCGACACTGTACTGGTCGTCGGGTAATATTTCCCGTACTGTGAAATCTCTGCCATAGTCTTAAGGTCACACACTGAGACACGTTCATAATACGAGACACTTCGATTTGAGATAGTCCACATTCCAGCATTCCAATGAGTTTTCGTTCCAAAAACTTGTCCATTTGGTGTCTTTGTGCCATCTTTCGTCCTTTTTGATAGTTTAACTTGCTCCTCAGTACAGCAATTGCACATAATCTGCCAGATCTCCGTATGGCACATGAAATGGCTTTGTATTCTTTCTGACGTACGCGCATGTTTTATGTATGCCGACGTCGACTGAAATGTTTTGCGTATGAACACTGTTTCACCTTCAAACAATGAATCTCCACAAGTGATTTTGAGCAGTTTAATTAATATTTATTCACGTTCTTCCACATTTTACTAATTATGCGTAATTTCTGAACATCAGTGTATAAATAATGATCCAGAATGCATATACTTAAAGATGCAGTTTAAGTATGTTTAATTTGACTGTGGCAAAGAGCGACTCTATGCGCATTTGGAAATATCCTCTCAATGTTCCAGTTAATCTAAGGTATTGTTGTAGATGTTACGCATAGTCAATGCATGGGATAAGTGAACAAATTAAATGATAATTACAGAATAGATTAAGGAAATTATTGAATGAATTAAGGAAATCACAGTAATAAAGGAAACGTTTAGAATTACAAACACCAAAGCAAAAACTTCGTATTTTTATATATTTTTGTTGCCATTTTAGAGGAACTTCGCGACAATAAAGATAAGGTACTTCCTTATTATAGCGGCCTACAAGATTAAATCGCTACTTATTGGAGATATCTCGCTACATGTCTTATACCTCGCTACAAGTTACATTCTTGCTTTGGCCGCGTTTTCTTATATTAACATCGTGTTTCCTTTTTGTTAAGGATTTCGAATTCGTGTTAGTTTTTTTTTTCAAATATTTCTTGCTTTCTTTGTAAAGTGTACTATTAGCAATCTTTAATTTACCAAATAAAGAGGTAGATGGCATATTATTTTTGCAAGAAAGACATCTTTTACTTGGAAAGCGAGCATGCGAAAATGGCCACTACATGAAGCTATATGTTGCAGATGAAATCATTTGAAGGGTCAACCTTGGAGGGGCAAAACTGTAAAAGAAACAAGGGTCTCTGTGTAGGAAATTGATTTAGTGGTTCAAGTATATCATTTGTGACTGCAATTAGATTTATGTATTCTAGGGCAGAGGCGTTGACATCCAATAAATGGTGTGACAAACAGTTTAATATGTCTGAAAATGCTGCAATTCATTGGAACAATGAAATGCGGAAAGTGTGTCCTCTACATCAGATTCAGAACTTGAATGGCCGAATAGGCGATCCCAATAACATAGCTGAAATCGACGTAAGTTTGTTCGATCGACGTAACAGCAGCAGTGACAGAGTACTCCCACAACAATGGATTTTTTTAGGATTATTTTTGCGTAGAAGATTTCGAATGCTTTATCTTATCGTTCAAATCTAAAATAGAGATGCTAATACACTTACGGAAACAATTATTCAGTATGTACAAGAATGGATCAACTATCTATTCATACTGCTGGAACGGATATAAATCGGAGCAACGTCAGCAGAGTCGTTTTAGTCAAGATCTCAATCGATTTCAGTGTAAACCTGGAAAGCAGCGAGAACTGCTTTCCAGTCTTGTAGATTTCTTTGATATTGACGAAGAAGGACCTGTACCTGTTTGCCCTCGAAACCGATTGAGATCTTCACTAAATCTACATCAAACGGAAGGTTGTTGCTAATTTTATGTTTCACTTGCCGTGTTTCTCATCTGTTTTCAATAATATTCACTTATCCGTCTAATAATGATGATATGGCAGTCACTGCATCAATGATAAACATTTAGTTCGAATTGTTCTTGTTGCAGCAAGCGTGGACCGGTATTGAATAGAGTTTTAATCTGTGCTGGATTGTTAGCTACTCATCTATGAAAACATTCTAGTACTTTTAGAATCTAATGTTTCTGTTAATGCAATAAAAGGAATTCAGGGCATATTGAATGTTTATTATCACATATATTAACATCAAAATCCACCATCATGTTTCGGACTGCCTGTATTAAAAGCATCCAACACAGGAGAAAAATGAGTGCACTTATTAAATTATAATATAATCTCGGTATATCTGAAGTGGAAAGTCATAAATAATACTAATGATTATCAATATTCACGCTACAAACAATTGATATTGCAATAATAATCATTATACTTAGATTATATCATAAGTGATTGCTGTAAATGATTTTCCGAGTAATTTTCAGCACTTAATATTCAAAGCATTTACTGAAAGGTCTAAAGAGGCTTTCGTGAAGTTCATGCATGTATGAGTTCAGAGCGTTTATATATATTTTACATTTTTCTTTCTTTCTTTTTTTTTGTGTGTGTGTATGTGTGTGTGTGTAAGTGTTTAAAGAAAGAAACTATTGCCTCGTATCTTCCAAATCTTTTTAAACACAATCCTTTTTCTTCAGAAATTGGCTCGATGATAAGTAGGAAATACACAAATAATTTTTAGCCCAAAAAGGCTATTAGTCCCTAAGTCCCTGTTTCGTTGATTCATTTTTGCGTCGTTTCACTTTAAACGTCCGAGTCACTTTTCAAATCTAGTGTCACTTGCCAAGCGTAAGATTGCGCTTTCAGAGCCTCTTTTAGGTAAACGTCTTTCAAATTTAATGAAATAATTCAGTTATTTAAAAGAAATGTGTTACCAATGCTCGATATAAAATATCTTTATCTTTCACGATCCAGTTTGTTGCCATTATTATTTATTTTTTAAAATTTAACCTATCTGTTTTAAATCACTAAACTAAACGATTTAAAAGCAATAAACACATTAGTTCTTTATCTCTTGAACTATTAATTGCTATCTGAACCCATGAATTTACACTGGCTGGATTTATTAAAATAATTATATATTTTTCTTTCATTTTTTTAACTCAAAGGGGCTTTAGCCCAGAAGGGCTATTGGTCTCGAAACGGCATTTTGCGTCGAATTACTACAAACGGCTGTATCACTTTTCAAATTGTTATCACCAAATATTATATACCCTGTGTTTTTTTTCAAGAAATTAAATAACGGAAAACCTGCTTGAATTTATGTATGTTTCTTGCACTGTGAAAATATAACGGTACCTAGAGCCATCCAATTCTGAATAACTTAGTCCTGTACCCAAATATGGGCACCTAGAAGCCCAAATTCGGAATTTGTTTTTTTTTATCTATTCCCTATCTATTCCGAAATACTCTCGAAACGTGTATGTATTATGTATGTACAAATGAAAAAAAAAAGACCTCTTTAGGCGTAATATAAAATTTTCAGCTTTCAGATTTTTTTTAATAAATGGCTGTTAGTCTCAAACCTCACTTAACGGACTTAGAACGCTCGAATCAGTTTTCATTTAAAAATATGCAACTATGTTCGTTGTTCGAAGAGGAAAAGCTATTATCACGTGAAAAACTACTCAGAAAGTTGCGCAAAAACAACAAACGAAATCGACACAGAGAATAATGTCGGTCTAAACAGTCATGATTAGGAACGGGATTTTGGTAACCTAAAAACTTTCTGAAAGTGTCCTTAAATATGGTCAGAAAATGCATTTAAAATGAAAAAAATAACTCTCTCTCTTTATGTTAAAAAAATAAAAATAGAAACTCCTCTCAAAAAAGAAAAATTGATAATATAAAAAAGGGCACAACTCACAAACATTGACAAATGGTTAAAACTTGAACAGTTACACATACCTACTACTTGAATTTTATCTTTTCTTCCGAATTTCGAACCCTACACAAAATGTATTACAACTGCAGTGATTTATTAAGCGCCTCTTGATGTTTTTGAAAGTGAAAGATCTTTAGTTGTTGCCACATAAGTTTTGATATTGTAAGAAGATTCTCTTGATATCTACTGCAGTCATTGGAGCCTACTTTAAAAAAAAAATGTGTCACTTATCATTAACTCTCCGTCAGTTTCAAAAGAATCTGCTTCTCCTGTGAAGATGAGAGATATTTCCCGTATAGTTTGGAAGCCACAGATTTTTGTTAAAATTATGTTGAATTTAGTAAATGCAATATTTGGAATTTGGAATTTGAACTTTTTTAAAACGTCTGTTAATTTAATAATGTAATTTATTGCGTCAGCAAGTTCCATATTTTGCTCTTAGAAAAACTGAATAGTTGAAATTAGGATCCTGAAGTTGGATCTCGTGTATTTAAGACTTTTTCTCAGTTTTAATTTTATCTGTGAAGGAAAAGTTCCTTTTGTGATGTTTCAATCGAAGCAGCATCATTTGCATGAATTGTATATTTATTATTGTTATTATTTAACAAGGGCTTGTCGGAGCTCATACAATAACCCAAAAAAATATTGCATGACTTATTTCTTCAATAATTTTTTCAAAAGCGCATGCATCATATTGAATTAAGAAAATGTACATAGAGAAAAAATTTTATATGTACACCCATAAACCCTTATGAGAAACCTAAAGAATTTCTTTTTCTTTTGTTTCAAAGTCTATTTTAAATTCGATATATGAAGGAACATTTTTCTATCTCAAACCCTTGCGAAAAGATGTGAGCAAAATATGTACAGTAAAGATTCTAAATTTTTATTAATACACTATTCATTTTGGCGGTACATTCGAAGCAAAAGAATTATATGACGAAACTACGGTAGGTAAACTTTTTTGTGTTCATGGCACTGCTAATCCGATAGTTCCTGTTTAAAAATGAAAAATCTATGGTCATTCGCCAACTTACCGCCGACGGACTATACCAGCTGAGAGGAGGAAAAAATTAGAACGGGATTTTAGGTAGGTAGAAAAACATGTTGCACACAGCTGCAAATGTGTAATTCCCAGGATGTATCTTTGGAATAGCTGTTTCCTTCTGCAAATAATCGTATGGAATTAAACATGCACAAAAAGTTTTAAACAGCTACGAAATGCCGGCATAGAATTATTCTCAGGAGTGACACTCATACCTTGTGGAAAAAGTCTGTCGGGATAGACAGAACTAACATATTACATAATCAGCTTTCTGAGGATAAAGAAGTCTGCTTAGTAAAAATGAGCAGACAAGACAGCGTTATTTTAAGGCTAATTTTATTTAGTTTAATTATTATTTGCCTCTAAAGGTTCTGAAATGGCAGGAAAATGCTCTAAAAATTCTTCAAAGTGCTTCAAAAGAGAAAAATACTAAAAAAAAAAAAAAAAATGCATATGCCAACAAAATCCAGGCCTTGATTATAAAAAATCGTCTTTAAAAGTTTGCCTTTCTTTCACTCTTACCTTTTCATTTTCTTGTTGAAGATTATTATTATCTAAAGTTTCCATGTTAATCTAAATATATATGCTTTTCGTAAAATATTTCATTAAAGTATCTTACAAGTAATTTGTACTTAATGTGTATAAAGAAAAGAAAGAGCTTATACAAAGAATTGCATCACAGATGAAACGGCATCATGAAAACGACACCATGAAAATTTTGCTGCAGATTCTGTTACTTATGGAAATTTTAAAATGTACTTAGATTGGCAGTTTATTGAAACTTGTGAACATTTTCGTCACTGGCGTGAATTGGAAGCATGGTGGGATGTTCTGGAAAATGAGTTGTTGTTGTTGCTTGTCTATGTATTATTCCATGGAAGAATGAATAGGAGCTTCAAGGAGGTTGGACTTCTACTTCCACCCAAATTTTGAGAGACAGGCTCCCGGGTCCGAGGGTCTCCCACCCCTGTCCCCTACTACCAATCCACACGAGAGGACTTTCGGCTCACTATACTTTTAAAGTGCTCCCATGCCGCAAGGACAGTATACATTTGCAAACATCCATGTCTTCTCCAGGATTCAAACCCTTCAGTACCGCAATAGACTCCCCTAACCGCTATACCATCTGTGCGGCTGGGAAAGGAGTAAAAGGTGAAAATTAGCTAACTCACAATAAAAGCTACTCACCTTCTGACGACAATGATCATGAAATTTTCAGGGACGATGAAGCACGTGAAAAATACAACAGATACAAAGTGTGGCATTTTGCAATCGGCCACAATCTCCAGAACAGTCCGCTTAAAATAGTACGCGCGTCAGCAATATTTGACCCGCGGATAGACAAAAATAATACATCTGTGAGCTACACTGTTGTGGTGTATATGAAATTCCAGAAGACACGTAGCACGAGACTAACAGGTCATTAATGGCATTTCAAAAATGTCCCAAAGAATCAACTAACCCGATTTTAAATCTAACATACACTTCCTTCACCCCCTTAGTTGCTTCTTTCATTACAATTACAAACTTTGCTACGTATTACATATTTATTAACTCTCCTATTTATGTCTTTAATGCTATCATTACATAATCACCGGAGCACACAACAATTTTGATCGTAATTTTACCCTCTTCTACAACATTACCACATTGCGGAATGATATATGAGTAGGATATGTACCACTTTATTCTAGGATACGTGATCTGTGTTGAATATAGAATGCTTTAAATCTCACAGACATATTATCTTTACCAGTCTATGGGTGCAGATAGTACGAGCCCGTGCGCCACTTCCAATTTTAAGCGCTGCACGGGATTGCAAAATACCACATTTTGCATCTCATTTCAGTAGAGTGATGTCTGACACCAGAGTACCTGGGTTCGAAGCCCTACCCCTTGTAGAATATATTTAAATTTCGAATTATATTATCAAATAACTTTTATATTAATTACAATATTTTAATAATAGTTATGCAAAAATTGAGAAGAAGAATAAATTATGAATGTAGAAATTTAAAGTAAGATTTTACTGAAGGAGGAAAGAACTAAGCAGCTGGTAAGGTGGGTGGACGGAAGTGAAATAAAATATGACAGGCAGTCGCAAATCAAACGACACTTCGAATCCATCAGAAAAGTAATAACATATGGAGAATACAGAAGAGTAACTAAATGAGTTGGCTAACAATTAGATAATAAAATAATGACATACTGGAAACAAATTACGCAAAACACAGAAGATACATAAGGTACAGACAATTATGTAACCCAATTATTTAGGATGGCCAGTGGTCTATTGAGATTACTTAAATAATTATAACCTTAATTACATATTTTGATAACATGATTGTCTATTTGACGTTGTCTTTGATGGAACTTCCTAGCCAGGTTATAGTATTGGGTTCGTAGTTGAACCGCACGTAGTTCTTCATGAATAGGATTGTTTCGTACATACCACTCTGCATTCTGGCGTAGAACACTATTCTGAGCTGTTTGTAAACGTATACCGTTAGACTTACAGGTATGTGCCAAACTGGACTTGCGTAACAAAGCATGGGATGCAGAATGGATTTTTACTTATTATAAATCCATTCTGCATAAGTAACTTGTTATCTATGGATGAAACATTGTTTCGAGCATTTAAGGGGAAGAGTCCAGCTTTACGTGCTCGAAACTTCTGGATAATAGATGTGATGTGTGGGGATCATGCGAGAGTATTATTGAGGATTCCCCTAAGATAAGGGACCTGCTTGTCTCAGGGAATTGAGGTGCCACAGAATTTCAGGTTCTTTTTGATTTTCTTCTTATTGTATGGCCTGCGTTTTATCAACGTTGACCTGAATATTAAATTTTGCTAGCCAAGTCTCTAGTACATAGATGTAGTGTTGTAATCGCCGGATGCACTTTGGGCAAGGATCGCCATATCACCTCATGCATAGCAAGTGTTGTGTCTTGTGTGATGGGAATGTCATTCATATAAATATTGAATAAGGTGGGACAGAGTAAGGACTCTTGCAGTACACCTGTCAATATTGCTCGGCGAGTTGAATTTATGTCAAAAATGTGATCAAGAAATTGTCTACCTGTCAGGTAAAAATTTATAATGTTTGTGGTGTAGACAGTAATTTGTAGATAAGCGCATCCATGCAAACGCGTTCGAAAGCCTTAGCAACATCTGCAAAAATTCCTCCGGTGATCTTGCGATTAGCCATTCGCTCTGAAACGGTTTCTGCTACCCTGCGCAATTAGTTCGAAGTGGACAGGTTCATCCTGAAACCAAACTGGTGTGGAATAATGATCTTATTGGTGTAGAGGAAACCTGTTATTCTTTTTAGTAGTGCGACTTCGAGGATTTTGCTGAAAGATGGAAGTCTGATACTTTCCCTTGTAAGCCAGCTTAAAGGATTTTATCAAGAATGCAGAAATATTTTTTATGTAGTTTTTGGTGTCAAGATAAAACTAAGAGATTACGTTCGGAAACAGTTAAATGCGACATTTCGAAAACAGCAGTTTGGGTGTGGTGATTCTATTAATCGACTGCAAGATCATCTTGCTTATGCTCCATGGATTTTTTTCTGAAGTCATGAAAGTTCCAGTGTGCGACATTCCAGGGGATAGTGAGTAGGATCCTCATGCACACATCTCCTTAGTACATCATCCCTCTGAGAGAAGCCTGAAATATTTCAAAACACCCGTGATCCCGTGTGGCGCCAAAGACAGTCTTGTGTTGCAACTTTGGCATAAATTTCGAATACGTATGACTTGTAACAATTATGATACCTCTTAATTTCCTAATTGTTACAATTTGGTTGAATTTGGTTTCATGTTTTCTGCACACTTTCACATGATGATCGCGATTCCGATCCCGCACTTCTATTTGATTTCGATTTGTTTTAACCTACTCATTTCACAAATTTGTACACTTTGTAGCGAATCACTCTATGTAAGACAACTTTCAGTTTTAACATGAGATCGATAAAATGCACTGCAGAAAAGATAATTAAATGGTCTAAATATTATAATTTTGAAATTAAACTATGTAAATTAATTTGTTTAAAATTTTTGTGTTATTATGCACCCATTGCCATAAAAATTTGTGCCCCAAGAAGTAATTTTCTGATCATAATGAAACTTGGAATGAAGGTACGTGTCAGGCAGTTATGAAAATGATTAGAAATATAGAATGCTTACGTATTTCATAGTGCCAAAGGAAGATTTTGAGCTTCGTTCCTTTTGGCCCATAAAAAAGGTGCGCAAAGGCATTTTGCCTGCACCTCAAACGGGATAGTGGTAAGTGACTTTGACTGCCGTATCGAAGAGCCCGGATTCGACTCCAGGAGAAGATACGGATATTTGTAAGCGCATTCATCGAGATTCAGTTTGGGAAGTGATGATAAATGTGAACATATGTAGTGAATGCCTCAATCCTGATTTCGCTTTACTGTGGCATGCCTCTTCCATAGCTGACTGATGATATGAGTGCTGTTGCATACGACACTGTGTCACTTCTACTATTGATTCAAAGCACCATGACAGCCCAGCGGTCCTCTACTTGTATTACATGCGCTACATCTTTCAACTAACATATGTTGACACTCACGATGGGGCTTCCAAGGGGCTTGAGCCATTGATTTTTTCAACAGATGACAATGCTCGGCCACCCACAGCAAGGATGTCACTGGTGCATCACCACCTTTCCCTATCCTACCCAATTCTCCGATTTGTCCCCAAAAAGCATGTCTAGGATCATTTGGAACAGAGAGTTGGGCAGCTTAAGAGTTTGGTCGAAGTAGAGACGGCCTTACAATAACACGGAATGAGATGTCTCAGAATACTATACGAAACCTGCATGCCTCAATGCATGACCGAACTGCATAGTATATTGAAGCTAAAGGTGGCCCAAAGTATACTAGAACATTCACTCAATTGTAGGTTTTTTCTGCAGTAAATAATCCGTTTGCTATGATTTTCTAATCACTTATTTATATCGACGTCGCACTGAAGTACAAAAAATTTCGTTCGGTTCTGACAACTGATAATTGGTGCGCAAATTTTTATGGAAATGAGTGCATTTTGTTTTACCGTAAGTAACTGAGAAGAAAAAAGGAAAAATTATTTTAATATAAATGTTTATTAAATGTTAGGCTGAGCTGATAAGACAGATATGATTTTCAGAATGTTACATCTGAGCCAATATTGTACTTTGTGCATGATATTAAAAATCTAAAACTACATACTCACTACAAATTAATAACAAAGAATTAAATCAAAACTTTAATGTTTTAATCCTAATTCTTTATGCCTCTTATTTTCTCATAACTCATTAGCTAATTATATAATTCAATTAAGGCACGGAGGTGACAAGGAAAGTGATTTAAGGAAAGTTATGATCTGAAAGATTAAGAGATCTTCAAAATGTTTTTCTTTTCATATTATTTTCCTTTGCTACTTTTTTATTAGTTTTGCTCTAGAATTGATTTTGAGAGAACTATTTTTTTAGTTTCCCTTTTTCATATTTTTTACTTATTTTAAATGAAGTTCTCAAATTTGTTCAAAATTTAATTTTAGATTAATGATATTCTTATAGAACATGCTATGAATTGCTCGAAAGAATCTGATACAATCTTTCATCTTCAAGGAGTAGAAGTTGTAGAGAAACTCTATGTATTTCCGAAGAGTTTATAACAGGTCGCTCGAAATGCATGGAAATTTGCACAAAATCAGTTTTAGGATATGGTTTAATTTTCATTGATTCTAAAGCTGATATGTTTCTTTTCTCTACTTTGCAACTATTGAGAGATATAACGTCAAATAATAGTCAAATGGGCAAGAAAATTAGCCCAAGAATTTCAGTCAGGATTTGATACTTAATTACGAAGCATGGAACACTCAGCAAATCAAATTGTAAGCGTATACTGATTTTTCTGAGTTGCGTGGTAGAAAACATTAGAATAATTCTACGGATTTTATCGTGGCGGAAACGTAGGATTGCATCTATTGTTGACAAAAGGGGTGAGCATATTATAGGTCAGGAGACTCAAACTCAACTTGATAAATTTTATCTATTTATTAAATTTAACTAAATATTTAGCAAAACATATATAAACAATAACAATGATATTACATAACAAAAAATTTCAAATTTATTTTCTATTTGGTACCTGCAAGATATTTTTGTTGGTTACGTTTTGTAATTAAAATATATTGACAACTAAATATTAAATATTTAGACTGCGATTTTTTTCAAACAATTCTAACATATTTAATTAATCATAAAGTAACTTACTTTAATGTAAACTAAAAATAAACAAATCACAAAACTTTCTAAGTTTTCAGAGAAAATTTACCATGTGGGATAAAATTTGAGAATTAAATAATAACAACCTAGTGTCTTTCTCTGATTTATGAAATTCTTCTTCATCGTTTAAATAAAAATGAATGTATTCGTAGGTAAATAATTATACATTTCTTCATTTCTTATAAAAGCTTGCAATTGGATGGCGTTTCTATTCTGATAAAGTCTGTAGCACCGGAGAGAAATTTCTAGTAATTATCTTCATCTCGCACTGTTGATGTTCATCGGTCACTCAGTTTCTATTCTAATTAATTTTCAACTGTTCAGATATAAATGCAAGCCCGAGCAAATCGATTCATTCTTAATGCAAAAGCTCGTAACTGAGCTTATTTATTTTTGACAGGTTTGAATAAAAGTTAATAAAATTCTGCATCTTTAAGTTTTTGAATAAGATTTATATCACACTGTAAATTAATTAGCTCCATTTATAAATTTTCTGGTGCGTTATTCATGTTCGATGGGAATGAAAATAATATAAACTCAAATAACAAATCTTCAAATAACAAAATTCTTTGCACTGGGGGCCGCATGCAGTCCGCGGGCAGTAGTTTTAGACCACTATTAGAGGTGACAGCACTTTGCCCAGATTTCCCACTTTGCCCACTTTCGTGCCAATTTTATAGGAGAATCGCATGAGAGACGAGTCGGAGTAACTTTCACCACTCTTCCCTTACCACCAAACTACTCAATAGTATTTTGGCTCGCCATGTATTTTAAGTGTCTCTATGCCGCAAGGGTATTATACATTTACAAACATTGAAACCTTTTACGTGATTCGAACTCGGACCTAGCTAGACGACAGCCGGCAAAACTAACCACATGTTGCCAGACTCTGGGGCTAGTTTAATTTTGTTGATTTGTTTTTTTTTGGGAGGGGGAGGAGGTGCAGCCGGGCTGCTGGCTCCCTCTTTTTGGTATAATTGGCCTGTCATCATTTTAGTCATATGGTCGGCTTATGCCGCTTAGGTGGACTGGGGGCTGCACCCGTTAACACAATGCATGTTGCCAGGCTGCTCTTTATAAAGTAAATTTAAAAAATCTAACTCTGTTCCCTTATAGGTTTGTTCAATGTTCAGAGAATGCCATCCTGATGGCATGATGGTAGGGAAGCCGACTGCCATAGTCTTGTGTCTGATTCGAATCCTTTGAGGGAACTCAATACTGTCAAGCCGACAGTTCTTTCGAGAAACTAATAGTAGGGAAGAGGGTTAAGAGACACATATTTTTCTAGTGATGATCTGGTTTGAGTGTCTTTTTTATGAAATAAAGGGAACTCTCTCGTAGTTTTGAAATAGCTCAAAAACTCGAACAGAATGGCCAGTCCAACCCAAGTAGGTAAATACATAGGCAATTCACCTAAGTAATGAAAACAAAGCAGTCTTAGGTGAATAACCTAAGCAATCAAATAAAGCAGACAATCCACCTAAACAATCAAATGAAATAGTTAATCCACCTAAGCAATCAAATGAAGTTGGCAATCCACCTAGGTAATCAAATAAAGGGGGCAATATCAAGGTAACCCCCGCCCCCCCCCAAAAAAAGCGAGCCTGGTAGGAAGTAAACCACCTTTTGTGAAAACAATTTATCTAAGATGAATTCTTAACGAAGACTACTTCTCTAAGAATGGCCAGTATTTCTAAGACCAGTATAAACATCAGTACAGAACCACATTCTTTCTGAGACAACCACCTCCACAAAAGATCAAAATCACCTGGAATCGTAGATGTTCTTCCTGAAGACAGTTTATTCTCTTACTACAATACCCAATCATTTTATCTTTTCAAAACAACGTGAGATAACAATAATAATCATGATCGCAAAATTTTAATAGCATGCAACCTCAAATTAGATAAAGCACAACTTTTATTCGAATAAAATGTTATTTGTAGACGATCCCTCATGAAACCTTTATTAATGTTGGTATGAATGTATATATAATAACTTTTATCTTGATCGTTTGGAGGCCAACTATTCGCTGCGATTCGTATCCGGTTGCTGAACTTCACCATCCCCTTCCTGCCCCCCTGACTTTCACCTTGCTATGGTGATCGAACTCTGGCCAGTCGTCGAATTCGAACATCTGCTAGCCAATCATGTAGGGGGCTGAAAAAAGCGTATAATTTGTCTGGCTGAGGATTTGAAGAATCAGTCTGTGAGTCCCTCCTTCTAAAAACAAAAAGGCCATCATTTACAGCAATTTTGACAAGTGTTCTTTTTTTTCCCTTCTGAATTATTACTTCGATGTTCCATGGAGGGAATGTATAGAAACATACATTCCATTCCTTATGAAAAAATGAATTCGTTTCAATAGAATGATTAAAACTAGCATTGAGATTTTAATAGATATCTGACTCGCATTCTTTGCTTGACTGATTGACATTCTTTGCCTTTTGTAAAACATCAACATTTGAGTGAAAATCTTCGTATTTTTATATTTGGATCTTTCTAAATTTATCCTTTGGTTACTAATTTGAAGTCACATTTTTCTTCGTATTTTATTTCACCCCATACAGTTCCTCCGAGACTAAATAAATTCTGTAGATTATTACGAAAAGAAAAACAGCAAACAATCGCAGCTAAATACTTATGAATTATGTAAGAGAGAATTAGAAGTTAAAACATATTACATTTTGCAATGCAAACAAGTTCGAAAATCAATATCCTCCAAATGTAAATCAATGCAAACAAGTTCGAAATCAATAACAAGTTCGAAAATCAATGCAAACAGGTTCGAAGATCAATAAAATTTCTCTAGGGGCTGTATAAGGTTGACAAGAAAGAAGTTTACTTTTCAACAAAATGACGTCACTTGAAATCACTTCACTTCACTTCTAAATTATTCATTTTAGAGGTTGAAAATATCGCATAAAAATTTTACATTAGGAAAAATTCCACGTGACATTGATAAGAATATTAGAAAAAGGTTTTCCGAATTTTAAGATAAATCTGATGTGCGTCTCAATTAACTAAATGTCAATGACTGCATGATGCATCTGTTTTAAATAAATTTTAAGTAGGCTTGCTTCTATTGAGGCTTCAGAAATTTGTTTTTTTGATGTCTTCACGTCAGTTTTATCTCGACAACCTCAAAATATAGGTTAAAAATATTACGAAGTCAAAGGTAATTAAGAGATCGATTTTCCTCATTTAAGGAAACATATCAGTTAAGCTTTTTTGATTGCCTCGTGTATAAAGAAAGTGAAGAAGAAATTTAATTATGTAGCTTAAAATCCACGAACTTAATAAAGTACCATACATACACAACAATAAACTAGTAGTAGTGAATAAAAATGTTTGTTGCTTTTTGTTATCAAATTTCGTGTCGTGTTGAAACGGTAAATTTCTGATTTTTCGTAAGCGCGTTTTTCATTGGAAATGAGGAAATCTCCACAAAATATTAATTTATGATGAAATAATGATAATAAAAAATTGTTATTCCCATCATTTGGCTTTTCAACGCTTCCTTTTGAACGTTAAGACTTTGTGTTTCATAATATTTGGATGACGAACTGTAGCGGAATAGCTGAGCTTAGAAACGTGTTAATTGAAACCTATATTTTAAAAATAAAAGTGCAGTATTTTTAAAAATAATTTTTGTAATTTTTTTATTTTCATAATTTTAAAAATTTTGATTCATTTTTTTGAAATTTTTATAGTAAAAAATCTTCGAGCTGTTAGATTATAATCTGAAATGTTCGGAGTTCCCTCCCCCCACACATATTTAAGACTTATCTTACTTTAGAAGGTTCTGTCTTAAAGTATCATTTAAGACAATTTTATAAATTTGCAACAATGGACTGAATGAATGATTTAAATGCTATCCTAATATCGCAAAAATAATTTTAAAGTTTAATACAGGGTGTTTATAAAGTCCCGGACCCATTTTGATGTTTAATAACTCATAATAAAGATAGATTAAAATTAATAACATAAATGGTTAGATAGACTCAAAAAGTTTCATGACCCTTGTCAATGAACTTCCACGTGTGCCCCCTTCGTACCCCTACGGAGAATATCAAGTCGATATTCAATTTCACGTCAGGTACCGGCAAGCATGTCGGCATCCACAGAGTAATTCTGGCTTTGCGTTGCGGTTGTAATTCTGGCTTTTAGGTCATCGATGTTTGACACTCTCCTCCTGTAAACGTTGTCCTTTACAAATCTTCAAAGGAAAAAGTCCAGCGGCGTTATATCAGGTGATCTGGGTGGCCAAGGAATTAGACCTTCTCGCCCAATCCATCTTCCTGTAAAATGGTCATTCAAAGAACTACGAACGATGGTACCCCGATGAGGTGGTGCACCATCTTGTTGCAAAAAGACATGTGGCTGAAGCTATTCTAGTTGTGGAAATACAAAGTTTTCTAACATGTCTACATATACCACTGATGAGACCGTCTTTTCTGTAAAAAAGAAAAGCCCAATGACTCGGTATTAGTCCACACCACACATTAACCTTTGGGGAATCTCTTTGTGCCTCACGATATTCATGGAGGTTTTCAGATCCCCATATGCGCCCATTATGGCGATTAACAATGCCAGAAAGATGAAAGGAGGCTTCGTCGGAGAACATTATGCGCTTCAGAAATTCAACATGATCTTCTATCCTCTTTAGCATATTTGTTGTAAAGGCCATCTTCCTAGGCCCATCGTCCTGTTCCAAAACTTGAACAATTGCATATCTAGGCATTCCACTTTCAATTCAACTTACCAAAAACAAAAGAGAGAAAAATGCAATTAATAAGCAGACGATATTTAGAAAAGCACAGATATTTAGACAGGAAAACGAAATTATCTGAAATTAACCACACGCGCAGATGATATTTACAAAAGTAAAGATATTCAAACCTGAAAAGGAAAGTATATAAGTTATTCCATCAATAAATGCCATAAGTTTGTTTATATCTTCATTATTTTATGAGTTATTAAACATCAAAATGGGTCCGGGACTTTATAAACACCCTGTATAACCAATTACAAAATCGTGCTCGGAAATAGATTACTATAATTCCAGGTGTGACTGACGGATGTAAGTTTATTATGTGGATTAGTTAATTGCTTTGTCTGAGTTACTCAAAATTTCTTTAAAAGCGTCATTGTAGATAAAGTTGAGACATTTTGTAAGCTGAATAAAAGTTTCTTCCTTCAGTAAAGCCTTTTTATATGAGAAAATTAAATAATTGTTAATTATACTGCTACATAGCCTAAGACTTGAAGTTTAAAAATAGAAAAGTCAGAAAAACGTTTGTGAGAAAGCAGTAACTCTTAAAAAAGAAAGGTGGATCAATTTTTAGACAAACAAATAATGTCAATATATAATCGGTTCAAAAAGACTTGTTAAACAAAATGTTATATGTCTAAATTATCAGAACGGATTCTGGCAACTTTGACAGTTCTTTGATTCTTCAGGTAAATATGTATGATCTGATAATAATGAGAAAATAACTTAGATGTTCAGAATTTAAATTACCAATAAATTAAGTCTAAAGTACTAAATTTTTAATCCAAAGGGGCAATTTGTCCAGAAGGACTATTAATTTCGTTTTGTCATTTTGCATCGATTCACTCACTATAAGCGTTGTTTCACTTTTCCAATTGTTGTCACCAAATATTATCACCCTGTATTTTAATTAAAGAAATTAAATAATGAAGAATCTACATAAAGGTATGTATGTTTCTCGCATTGCGATAAAACAATGGTGCCTAGAGCCATCAAATTTTGAATATTAAACGTTTCCATCCGAAGATGGGCATATGGAAGCCCAAATTTGAAATTTGGAATTTGTTTTATTATCGATTTCATATTTTGCAAAACTTTAACGAATTTTTTATTAATAAACTCAAGAATTTCAAAGCGGACAATGGCAACGTTGTACAGAAAAAACATTTTTATCTCCAGCACACGAGACCGTGTTTCGGAAATTCTAAAGATATGCTCATTTTAAAATTATTTTGCGATACTGCTCTTGAACTGAATTTTATGGTTTAAGTGTGAAGAACTTGACATTTAATAAATGAAGGTAACACAAAAAATGCTAAAAACATGCTCTTTTGGACGTAATTTAAAATCTGAAGCTTTTAAGATTTTTCTTTTTTCATGAATCATTTTTACAGACGGCATATTTTATTGGGGAATGCTGTTTCAGTATTAAAGTTTCCCCGATTTCAATAACCCTAAAAAATTATTTATTTGAAAATGAAATCCAAATTGTTAAAAAAAATCTGAGAGGTTTCAGATTTTAAATAACGTCCAAAGGGGCGTTTTTCAACGTTTTGTGTATTACCTTTATTTATTAAATATCATGTTCTTCGCACTTAAGCCATACATTCAGTTCAACAGTAATATCGCAAAATAATTTTAAAATGAGTCTATCTTTGGAATTTTCGATGCACAGTTTCGCGCGCTTTAGATAAAAAGTTTCCGACCTCCCGTAGAGTGTTGCCATTGCTCGCTTTTAAATCGTTTGAGTTTGTTCATCAAAAATTCGTTAAAGCGTTACAAAATATGAGATAGATAACAAAACCAATTCTAAATTCCAAATTTGGGCTTCCAGAGGCGCATATTCGGGTGGAAACGTACATTATTCAAAATTGGATGGCTCTAGGTACCGTTGTTTTATCACATTTGGAGAAATATACATACATTTAAGCAGATTCTTCATTACTTAATTTCTTTAAATATAATACAGCGCTGCAAGATTTAGTGGCAACAGTTTGAAAAGTGATTCAGACTTTTAATGTTTCCAACGCAAAATCGCAAAACGGAAACAATAATCCTTCAGGAACAAAGCCCCTTTAGACTAATAATTCAAATTATTGAAACAATTATTTTTTAATTATTAAAATCTCGATTAATTGCTTCTGAATATTTTTATTGTAAACTTTTTGAGGGTTTTGTTCCCCCCGTATTCACTTTTAAAGTAATTCTATTTCTGGCGAGTTATTTTCAGAATCTGCTTCAGTCTGTGGAAATGTTGTACAGATACAGTTAATGAACAAAACCCTTTAAGATACCCAATTACTTTCAGTACATTTTAACTATCTAATTTAATAGATAAAAATATTTTAAAATTTAATTTTTGATTTATTTAACTATTTGGCAACGTAATGTTCATGGGAATTAATTAAAGTGTGAAAATATTTTTTAAACACTAAGAGAAAGATACACACCTCGTACCTGCGTACTCGACAACACTTTTTCATAACTTCTATTCTTTGCATCAGCTCGTTACCTTAATTTAAAGCAATTAATTTATGATCGGCCCCTTTCTTTGTATTTCAGCTTGGGTGTTGCGGCTCCTAGAAATAAATTCCAGACAGTAGCTCTGTCTCTGGCTTATAATTACGGACAGAATTCCCTTAAGTACCATTACAGAGCTACAAACATTAATTATAAAGAAAAAAAGACGGCGGTTTTTCTTAAACGAATCATTTATAGCTGACCTATTACATTCAGGACCTGCATTCCAATTATAATTCCCGCTTTAATGACAGGGTACATACAGAAAAAGATGCTCACTTTTTTGATGAATTAGAGAGGTTTTGAGAAGAATCATTTGAGGAACCGCAGGGGTTTCCAGAAAACGCTTTTCTCTCCCACAGCATCTCGATTCATTAGAGATTAATTTAATGGCATCAGGTACTTAATCAACAGAGCGTATAAAGTATATTACAATATATGTTCAGCAATTAAAACTAAACACAATAAATAAATGCACTTAAGTCAAGCTACAATGCAACTAAATATTTGCTTATTTTTCTAACTTACACTCAAGTCTTTTGTGTACAACTTTATTGTAATAGAATAAACGTTCAGCATTTATTGTAATAGAATAAAACTAAGTAAAGAAAATCTGTAGAAGATATATTCAAAGTGAGACATTAAAATATATTTTATCAGTTATATTAACGATAGTAAACATTAATAATGTTCGAAAAAGCACATTTTTCTTTCAATTTAACTGGTTTTTTTTTTGGTAAATAACGTATTACTATAATATCAATGATAAATTAAAAATTCTACACTTCTTCTAATAGAGTGGCAACTATTCTCAGAATTGGCGATTTATTACAAAATTATAATGTGATAAAGTAAGCACCAGTGAATGACGGTAAAGTACCGTAATGTTAAAAGAAATAATCTGATGTGTACATCACATGACTTCCATGCACGGAATATTAAATTGCATTTTTTGCTGCATTTCATTTCAACTTTTTTCCTCGAATATCATTAGAGATATATTTCTCATTAAATTAATTCAGTTCTCACTTCGCGGCAAGGCGAAAGAAAATACATAAAATATCTTCATTAAACATTGAAAAAACCTACCAAATACTGTTAAAACAGTGAAAAAAATAGAATTAAAATTGGAGTTTCTAAGCAAAAACAAGCAGTTCGGTCTGCGGGCATGAAGGCAGATTTTTCGATGCACAAAACTGAAAGTTATTTTTGGTCCCAGTCGGCAAAAAGACACTGAAGGTGCAAAAACTGAATTCACTATTCTGCTAAGTTTCAAATGTAAGCAAATATGGCTGCTATAGTAAAAAAAAATTAGACTTAACCACATTTAAACAACTTTTAAATTTTTGATAATTAATTCTTCAACTATTGCCTCCAGATTAACTAAAAACATAGAAACCTTAACAGGAAGATAAGAACTATATAATTCAATCATTTTTAAAGCAAAAAAGGAACAATTGTTATAACAATGAACTACATGTTATATCAGTCCTATATATAAAATTTTAAGGTTCTGAGGGTACTCATTTTAAAGTTGTACGAGATACATACATACATACGTACGTGCAGATATCACGAAAAAAATCTCTTCTGAATCCTTTTTAAATCCTTGTTGCAACCCGTATTGGGAAAAAGAATTGTTTATTCTGTCCTTATGTACAGATGTCACACAAAAACATGGTTAAATTTGCATTCGATAGCGCTCGAAATGGATATTTTCGTTGAAATATGATACCCGAAAATTTTCGCGATTACAATACTTCCTTTACTAGAAAAGAATAAAGAAAAGAATAAGCTAGGGATATTTTTAACATCCGTACACAAATTTTTAAATAAGTAATCTAGATTTATTATAAACACAACTTAGATAATATTGATTTAAAACGAACAGACTGTTACCTCAACTTACAGTCCCATAACACTGTAAACATTTTCATGCAATTATTTACTATAACGAAAAAATGTGTTAAGTCCTGAACAGTGGTAGTTTATAGTTAATTAAGCTTTTCCAGTTAAACCTTTTTTACAAGTTTCATTTACATACACTATTATCCTTTACTTATATAGTTCTGAAAAAAGCAGGTAAAATATAAAAGAATTTAGGAAATAGAAATAGAAGGGCTAAATTGCTAAAGATAGGACTGGAGAGTGAATGTAGCATTATATTTGTTGAGAAATATGAAAGAAATTCTAATCCAAAACTTATTAGGGTTATTTTAAATATGCCAAATCACGCGAAGGCTATCTTTTTAAGAGGAAAGATGCCTTCTTGGAATATCTTCTGAGGGGAACTAGCTTAAATTTACGTTACACACATTACATTTAAGAACTTAATAAGGTTTATTTACTTTGAATAACCAGCTATTTTGTTTAAGCAGAATCCTCTCATTTTATCAAAACAGACGCCAATTAATAAAGCAATGTACGGAAAACAGTGAATTTTTCTTTGATGTAAGGAAAAAAGAAAAAAAAAATGACAGTTCGAAATTTCAAATTAGACAACATTCAATAAAGTTCAGTTTATGAGTTTATGATTGAAGTTGTTTTGATTAAGAGGGGAAAAAAACTCCGAACATTTTGGAGGATATTGATTTGGGTCCCTTTTTCTCAAGAACTCAAAATATCACATCGAGATACAGTTATTTTCTTCCCGAAGCCCTTTCTTTCCTGCAGACTATTTTGTTCCTTAAAAAAGATTAAAATGCCTCGAAATGCACAGAATTTTTCTGCAAAATTAACTTCAGATGATTGAATTTTGCCTAATTTTAAATATTTATATAATTTATCGTTTCAAAGAATTTCACAATACAAATTTCCTAACGAATGTAAACATTTACAGGAATGTAAATTTATAAATGCATTTAGTTTGTAAAGTATTTTCTCTGTCCTTACCGCATACCCTCGTGGCGTAATTTGAAAGTACATTAGACTGGCATAAAAATGTTTGGAGTTTGAATCCCGGCAGAGGCATGTGTCATTTCTTCGTTTTCTTGGATTTTAAAATAGACTCTACAAATGGCCCCCGAAGTAAAACATGGGGTGATAATTCGTCGCAGTCAGAATTTAGCGTTTAACTCCTGCCTTCTTAGCCACCGGTTAAATGGGAGAGAATGTAAAGCCTTTCTCCCCTCATTGCCATGTGACTTCGTTGGGTAATTGGAAGCACGTCTGTCTAGAAAAAGGGAGGTCCAGAGTTCGAATCCTGGCGAGAGCATTGCTGATTTTTCTTGTTTGATGCTCCGATAAATGCGTAATGACGCTACAAATTGTAAGGTTTAAAGTCTTTCACTGCTGTAAACTGTGCCCAGACCTTTGATAGAAGTAAAGCGACTTATCGTCTAAAGTAAGTGCAGAAACTTGAGAAAGGTGTAAAAGACACTTTTATTTTAATCTCAAATTGATGAACAGAAGGCACACCTGGCGCTTACAAATCCGCCAGCATTATGGGCAAAACTCAAGGTAGAAATTCAAATGTAAAGCTAAATTTAAATGTCAAATAATCAAAGACTCTACAGAGTAATTTAATCTCGAAGCTGGCTCGGAATTCACAGGCGTGAATTTAAATATAGGCAAATAGTAATTCAACGGCGAACTCGGGAATTCTTGTCCAGAATAGAAAAACTAGTAACGTGGCCTTCAAGGCAGAACACGATCCGACTTAACAATCTCAAACCTTCATTTGAATCCAAGCGAACTAATTGGCATTCTGGCGGGGAAACTGAAAGAGAGAAGTGACAGTAAAAATTCCAAACATAAAATAACTGACATAAAATTACTAAAGCAACAAGCTTGTGTTTTACGTAGATTCAGTCGATTTCGAGGGCAGATAGGTACAGGTCTCTGTTCATCAGGAGCAAAGAAATCTGCTAGACTCCAAGAAATTTCTAGGTGGATGTTGTGCATTAAAATAAAGCGTGTATTAAGAAGAAGTTGATAGTTAATGTAACGTTATTAATATAAATGATACGTAAAGTGCGCTATTAAGATGTACTATTTTACAGTATGTTTCATGTATCTTAATAGATTCAGTAAGGAATTTATTCATGATACTCGCACAGCGTACTAAGTATAAAGTAAAGACAATGATTTCTTGTTCGCATAAATTTGGCTGCACGTTCTCCATCGCATTTCGGGTAATATTTCCCAAATTCTGCCTTATGACGTCAGTAACACCCGGCATATCCTAACCTTATTTCCTCATACCTGCTTCGTTGGTTTTCATCTGCCGAGCGTAACAGATAACGGCCTGTTTATTATAAACGGAGGGCTCAGGGCTGATAGCCATCGCTTCAGGAATTTCAACGACCTTCTCTTCTCGATAAGTGTATCGGTGTCACGGGGCTCGGTTAGTGGCTGCTTTCATTAAAGCTGATCCTCGTCTTGGCCAATTCACTTAGCTCGATACGACGAGCTCGTATGCAAATCAAAACATGGCTGGTCTTAACTTAATTTGGGGTAGAGAGCGCGCGCGTTCTGAGGGATAACTTAATAGTAAAGAGAGTATTTTTTTCTTTAATGGAGTATGTAGTTATGTTACGGTTGGCGAAGGTGCATGAGTTACTGCAAATTAGTATGGATACTTCTACAAACCTCTAATTTGGCTCTGGAAATTAAAGGCATGGGTTTTGCTAGACGTTGTAAATGAGGGTATATATAGGGATATGAACGAATGTGTACCAAGCTCAAAATATTTGTCGGGAAATCGGACTTGATCATTTGTGAAAGATAGGTAAAATCTGAACACAGAAAATCGCAAATAAATTTATTATTTAAAGGAAGGCTTTTAGTCCAAAGGGGCTTTATTCCTGAAGGACTACTGTCTTCGTTTTGCGATTTTGTTTTGGAAACATTAAAAGTCTAATCACTTTTCCAACTGTTGCCACAAAATCTTGCAGTCCTGTATTATATTTAAAGGAAATTAAATAATGGAGAATCTGCATAAATGTATGTATTTGTCTCCACATGTGATAAAACAACGGTACCTAGAGCCATCCAATTTTGAATAACGTATGTTTCCACCCGAATATGCGCATCTGGAAGCCCGAATGTGGGCTTTGTTTTATTATCTATTTCGTATTTGGTAAAACTTTAACGAATTTTTGATGAACAAACTCAAACTATTTAAAAGCGAGCGATGACAACACTCTATGGGGAAAAAAATCTTTTTATCTAAAGCGCGCGGAACTGTGTATCGGAAATTCTAAAGGTATGCTCTTTTTAAATATTTTGTGATATTGCTGGTGAATTGAATTTTATGGTTCAAGTGCGAAGAACATGATATTTAATAAATAAATGTAATTCCGTATGCCTTCGTGGCGTAACTGGAGCGAGCTTCTAGTTACGCCACGAAGGCATACGGAAATTTAAAGAGGAAACACCATATATACTTCCTTTCTTTAATTGCGAATGGAAATGAGGGGTTACATACTGGTGGTGTGTGCCCAAATCCTGGTGGTGATTAATTATAATCCACCACTTTTTTAGCTCGGGCGCTACTTGGAGAGTATTTCAGAAATTTTTGATGTCAGGAAACTGAAGAAATGGGCAATGCCCTTGCCGAGTTTCGAACTTCAGACCTTCCATTTGCTTTTTTAAAGGGCGAATGGGAATGAGGGGCTACAGGCCCAAATCCTGGTGGTGATGAATTATAGTCCCTCACCTTTAGTTCAGGCGCTACTTCGGGCCTTTCAGAAATTTTTGATGTCAGGAAACTGAAGAAATAGGCAGTGGCCTCGCCGGATTTCGAACTTCAGAGCTTCTAAATACGTGTCGAACGTGCTTCCAGTTACGTCACGAAGGCATATGGAAAGGAAAGAGAAAATATCTTACGTATTTGCTTTTTTAAAGGGAGAATGGGAATGAGGGGTTGCAATCTCCAAATCCTGGTGGTGATGAATTATAAGTCCACCGCGTTTTTAGTTCGGGCACTACTTGTAGAGTCTTTTTGAAATGTTTTATGTCGGGAAACTAAAAAATCGGCAGTGCCCTGGTTTCGAACTTCAGATCTTCCGAATACTGGTGGAGCGGGCTTCCAGTTACGCCACGAAGACAAACGGAAAGGACCGAGAAAATACATTATATAGTGCAAATGCATTGTACTCAGATTACCCATGGTTAAATGGTGGGTGTACACTATACTTCAGTATCTTAAGGACCTAACCTGAGATGACGTATTTCGTTTTATAAAATACAAAATCTGATATTCTGGTGATTAAATTTTGAAATTAAATTCTGATATTCTTAAAGTAATAATAACGAAGACTGATTATCCAGCTTAAATTTTAATCGTAGAAATTTCCCCTGGTTTTCCATGATTGCAGAAAAAGCGAAAACAGGTAAAATTGGTTTAATTTACTGACTATTTCATTTAAATAATATATCTCTACTGAATTTGTATTTCAAAATTTCGTATGGGGTTCCTTACCATTTTTGAACAATTATGGAACTGAATATTCAACTGCCCTGAAAAAAGGTGTAAGAACATTAAAGTTAAGAGAGATCAGCAAAGATATCTACCTTACATTAAGCCGGATTTATGATTACATTAGAAAAATTGTGATAAAAAGGCTCTTGTGATTTAATGAAAGAGTTTATTGATTAGGCTGTTAAAGCTTTTATCCTTTATTTATTTATTTATTATTGCTATTATTGTTGTTAAAGAAAGGGCTTGTGTAAAATATTGGAAGTCTTTATTCGTGAGGCTGCTTCAGTTTTGATTCAAATTTTTAATCCTACTATCTTATCACATACTGTGCTTTAAATTTCAGTCCCTTACTAGACAGTACTATGGGATTAGTAAAACTGCCGATTCTAAAGGCAACAGGTAGTTCTTCAAATCATTAGATTAAATTGAAAAGAATGAGAATACTTTATAGATTAAAAAAAATAAATATAATGACTAAAAGAATTGTTCTTGAGGATTGCAAGTGGCGAAAGCTTCAGTTTTAGTTCGTCTTAGTGGCTACCCTGAAATAGTTTTATTTAACTCTAAAATTTGGCCTACCAACGATCGAGCGATAAAATAGCTGAACACTGGTAGTTCCAAGCTGGGTTCGAATCCAGGTTATCGGGTTGGGTATTTTAGTGGCTTCCTCCAAGTGTAAGATGTATACGAACCAGTTTCCCTTAGTAAATCCCCACGAAGGCATTCCTCCCCTTATGCAGATAGCCCTAAAGTGTTCTGCCATAATAAACTAAACTAAAATTAAATCTAAAATTTAGAAATAAGCTCCTAGGGCTAAAGAAATATTTTTAGTTTTCTGTTGCTGTTCATGTTCCTTTTACCAAGAGTGAGCGGAAAACAAGAATATCAAATGAAAGATTTCTTATGAGAAATGACTAAAAGACGAAATATCCAAACTACTGCGCTATGTTACTCAAGAAAGACTGAATGGATATAATATCAAAAGAATTAGCTTTCTTATTGATAACGAACTCAATTAGAAATTAGGAAATCTTATTCCATCAGAGTTAGTCACGTTGCTGATCTAGCAATACAAGTATATTTCAGTGTATGTATCAAAAGAATGAAAAATAAAGTTGTTGCGGCCATCCATCTTCGTAAAGCAGATATAGTTTCAGTTTGGCTGATGTTCATTCCATTCCTCACCTCAGAGAAATATATTTAATTCGAATTTTAAACTTTTAGTTATTGTGTTAAACCTTAATAAGGCCGTATTCTGAGCCTGATTCTTTGCATGTGTAATATAAGAATAAACAAGGAAATGTTTTTTACTTAATATCTGCATAATTAGATGGAATTTTTAATTAATTCTTAATTCTTAGTTAAGAGAATTCTTAATGGTCATTTCTTGATTCCAAAAGAAATAAAATTTGGGATTGCATCACACATTTTTCTTTTGTGTTTGTTTTTTTTTCCCATCAGAAATCATTTCTCAAACCAAAGTGAAAAAAAACCAGAGTTGTTTTAATGCGTGGACCCCCTGGGCACTTGCCCGGGAGCCCCATGATTTTAAGGGCCCCATTCTAATCCATTTACACTTAATTTATATTTCATTTTTGTGAGTGGTTGTCGTAGAAGCCCTTGCACACTGGTTTGCCCATGGGTCCATGATGCTATTAAGTCAGCCCTGGATATATGAAGCTTTAAATGCAAATTAAAGAGATGGAATCAATCACTCTTCTCGTCACCTCACTTTACTGTATATAACGAGCAAGAATAAAGATGGCAAGTTGTATTATGAGTAAAATCACGCAATTTATCACATCCTTGCAAATCAGTGTAAAATATTTTCTTATTCACGAGTATTAAATAATTCCTTTTGCACAGCTCCTTCCCAGAAGCGCGCCCCACAGCACTAGAGCTCGAAGACCCGCTGCCATCCACTCCTCCTTTCAATATTTTAGAGAAAACAGCCCCTTAACGGCACCTTAAGGATTAGGCAAACATTAGATTAACGCGTGGCAGCAAATGGAGCGACGAAAAGTGCACGAGAATAACAAATCATGTTAGTCCATGTCTTCTGTACCGTAATACGAACCGATTACGCCAGAAGGGATTAATCAAGTTATATACAGGCGGACCTTTCTCCTTCCCCAAACAAAGTACAGTCTTCGCGCTAAGAATTAATCATTCGCAGTCCGCTGTACAATTGGAAAGTGATTTCGAAGAGATTAAAGAGCTTCGGGAACTGCAATCCTGGTCATTAGAAATTAACACAAACCCGTCGGACTAATAGTGGGTGGCCGTTCCTCAGCGAAGCCCTTCTCCTAATACTTTCGTTCCTTCGGTTGGCAACAGCTGGTCGCCTTCCAGTGGTAGTATGTAACGAACGTGGGTGGCGGGGAAGGAAACGCCATTTTATATTTTCTTTTGTAATGAACTTCGTCGCCTGTTTCGCAGTGGACGTGGAAAATATGATTATGAAATTGTCGGGCGTTATGAAGAGGTAGGAGGTAAGGAAAGGGAGAGCGCTTTGTGAAGTGGATGGACAATAACTTCGTTATTATTATTAGAGTCTCTCTCTAATGAACGGCCTACGATAACCCCTGCGATTCTTACAGACCTTAGGTACCCGGCGCAAATGCCGTCTATAAATGCATTAGGGGAGATTTTCTGCCCTCTATTCGATTATTTATATGCGCTGCCCGTGATTTCACCCAATGCACTAGGTAATCAAACTAGCGCTAAACAAAAAGGTTCCGTTAATTGAGCGAAGAAAGTTTTGTCACAATTTGTCACTTTGAGTTTGTTGTTATTACGAGTTGAGGAACCCAACAGAGAATATATTTCGAGCATAAAATGACTAAAACTTATGCGGTAGAGATAAATAACATTAGTACAGAAATGTAAACTTTGGGGACCGGAAAACTTTCACAATGTTTATTTTATTGAGCAATGTTTTTAACCAACAATTTATTTTATTAGTTACGAAATATCGTTTCTCATAGTAACGAATTTTCCACTTAGATTGCCTTTATAGATACGAAGTGAAAATTTATATTGATATATATTATAGTGTAATGCGAATATACGTACATATTCAAATACATTTTTTTATTACATATATTCCACTGAAACTATTTTACATGACGTAATTACTTTGAAAAGACAGTTTCTATGTTTTATGCTTAATCTTGAAACTATCCAGAACATAAGCAGAAGAGCAGTCTTTCACGAGAATGTCTTTTCATCATGAAAGAAACTCTAGATAAAACAAAGGTGTAGGAGACTAAATTTTTTCACAGTTTGAAAAGTCTGCAAATTCAGCTTATCACCCAATCCAGTAAGACATTTTATACAATGCTGCAAAAATTGAATTAAATGTATCACATTACTCTACGATATTATTTATCTTTATATCAACTAAGGACTTTGAAGGGGAAATACGATTGCAGGTAACTCAGACTTTTATTGTAGAAAACTTGTGAAGGGAAACAGTTTTATTCTAAGCAATACTTTACTTAAATTACAAACTTCCTAAAGGAATCAGCCCACTTCATCGTATATTTATTAAATACCGAAAATATTAGCGTTTCTTTATATAAACACGGTATTACTTTAGTTTCATAACCTGGCTTTTAAACAAAATTTACTCACGGGTTTGATTCATTTAACTATGGTAAACCACTCGAGGGCTATCTGCCTAAGGAGAGGGATGCCTTCGTGGAGAACTTTCTAACGGAAACTGACTCGCATATATGTTACACATGGAGAAAACTACAATAACGCAAATGCAACCTGGATTGGAACCCGGACCGAACTACCAGGGTTCAGCGACTTCACCGCTCGGCTGCTGGTGGGTTTTGACTTAGAATTTATTTAGTGATATTGTATTTAAATTTCCTAAGTAAGTGAGCATAATTTCGGCAGAATAATAACTCTTAGAACGGAAAAACTTAATATAAACCTGTATATAACATTCGCAAATAGACAGCTTTTAAATCAATGTGTTCGGAGGGTGGGACGACGGTCCGCCCCGAGCGGTGCATTTTTGGATGCAGTATTTTTTCGTCAAACGTTATTTTACTGAAGTTAGTCATGAGGATCATCAAGCCATGATGGCAAAAATGTGATTCTTTATTGTCATAAGGAATTAAGAAAAAAAGCAGTTTTTACATGAGACAAAATATTCAAAGAAATCATCAAGAGATTTTAACAATTACTTACGCTTGCTATACCTTTTTTGTATTCCATCGAAATTTTTGAATGAAAATTACAAATATCAACTAAATTATGATCACTGTGACATTAATAAGAATTCCTGGTTAGGAGAGACCTTTTCAGTGTTTTATTTCCGTTATTGCTAGTGAAAATGAAAGAGGAAACGGGGAAGGGCGGTCCGTTTGAATTTTTGCAGTTAATTCTAAAATACAATCTTCAGGACAAAGCTCCAAATATTATAATGCTACAGCGAACTTGCCTCTCAATTACTGTGAGTGTTGCTAGCTATGAAAAGATTGTTTTTAAATAAAACTCATTTAAGAATTATAAAGGACTTCAAATGGTCATTCTTCATTTAAAACATTTTTCTACAATGTCTGCATAACAGCAGCTGTGGCAAAATATAACTTTAAAATATCACCGATAGTTTTGAGAAGAAAAAAACAAGCAAAATAATAATATAGTTTTAAAATTTGAAATTAAAGTTTTTCTTCAGAAGTAAACATAGCGCTTTAGTTTATTTCCTTTTATTTTATTTATTTTATTATATGTTAAAATGACATTTTTTAAAGTTACTTTTTGTACATTAAGAGCGGCGATTCCAAAAACTGCCGCGAGAAAGAGTTATTTTCTCGATTTTAATTTCAAAAGGCCCTTAGTATTTTATATTTGGATTTACGTATTTTTAATATATTACCTTAATTTCTTGAGCATATTTCAAGATGCACGTATGTATACGTTCGTGCAGACATCACAAAGTATTCTCGGCCGTATATATACGGCGTTACTGATCAGATAACTGGATACTGTATAGAAATACGTACTATATTGTTTAATTGTTATGAGATGGTACAATAATCAGCTGGCTTTATACCTTTTACAGAATGTATGCTGAGAAGTATAAAAACAAGCCCTCAAAATAAATGTGCACAGAGAAAAATTATTTCATATATGTTTAAAACCTTCAAGGAATGTGAGTGGTCCATAAATTTCCAATTTGCGAACCGGGATGCTATTCTTCATTGCATGTAAGTATTAAAAAATGCAATTAAATGCAAAAAATTTCTATCATTTAAACGAGAAACAAAGATATTCAGCTTCGTTCAAATTCAATCCCGTATATGTAGAGTTAACCTTCTAGACTCAGAATTTTCAACTATCTCATAGACCAGTTAGTAAAATGCCTACTTTAATCGTATAACGAGTGGACCACTAAATTTGTGTTTAAGTATTTTATAATGCTTAGAATGTCTTGGTTTTGTCAAATATAATTAATAAAAACGAATATTTCATGTCGGTGTGTGGTGTAAATTGCATTAGCGAAGGTTATTTTGCAAAAGGCAAGTTCTCATGTTAGAACGCAGATATTCATCACACTTGTCAGTAAGTTCCTTTCTGTCAGGTCTATGTAATTGAAATTAAATCTTATTAAATTAAAAATTATATGAATTATTCGAGTATCATTTTAATTTTAGAGTGCAAAGTGAATCGGGAAGGATATGGTATTCCAAGAACAACTGCTTTCAGCATTACGTTGTGTGACACATTAAGATTAGTATTATTACTTTTGATAATTAGATTTAGTATTACCTTTATTAACTGATCATAAATAAATGTTCTCAATTATCGATTTATTTAGCTTCCGAACTGGTCACAAATCATGCAAATTTATGTGTTTATGGATGTTAGTCCCGAATTATTAGTCTAGGCGATATTAGTCTTGAAACGGCATTTTAACTCTTTTCAATTTGTTGCCACCAAATGTTATCACCTTGTATTATATTTAAATAAATTAAATAAGGAAGAATCTGCATAAATGTATCCATGTTTCTAGCACTGTGAAACAAAGACGGTACCTAGAGCCATCCAGTTCTGAATAACGTAGCCCTCCACCCGAAAATGGGCCCCTGGAAGTCAGAATTTTGAATTTCGAATTTGTTTTATTACCGATTTCATACTTTGTAAAACTTTAATGAATTTTTGATTAACAAACTCAAAGATCTAAAAGAGAGCAGTGGCAACACTGACTG
>KK122345.1:114119-185289 GCA_000611955.2 Stegodyphus mimosarum
AGCGCGCTCTATCTATCGGAAATTCTAAAAGTATGCTGTTTTTAAATGTTTTGTGATTTTACTGTCGAATCGAATTTTATGTTGCATAAGCTCCAAGGACTTCATATTTAATAAATGAAATAAACAGACCAAACGTTAATAATAAAAAGAGGAAAAAAAAAGTCTTGTAAAGCCATCTTAGTAAGAAAACTGAACATTAATATGATGACCTGAGAGAAAACTGAAGGAAGGGGAAAAAAAAATGTCTATTCCAGCATTTAACGCTGCATCGGGAATTCTAAACGTACACTGTTTTATGCTGTTTTTCAAATTTTTGCAATTTTGCTATTCAATTGTGTATGGCCTAAGTGCGAAGAAACTGATGCTTTAATAAAACTAAAGCACACACACACGAAAAAAAAAAAAGTGTTAGTAGGAGTAAATGTAACAGCAGACCGGTAGAACGAGAGCGTAAGAAACCTTAACAAACCCTTTTGGGCAACCGCTAAAGTCTGAAACCTTTTAGATTTTTTTTTCTTTAATTTTATCCGTAATACCTTCGCATATTAATTTATTTCTTTGCAACTCCTGTAAATTAATTAATTTTTTTTTTCCTGTATAGAAACGGAAAGCAGAAATATGCAACTAAGCTCAAACCTTGCAAATTATAATGACGCAATATTTTCCTTAAATGGCTAAAAATTTATAAACGCAATTTTCGTTTGAACACAGAAATATTTTAAACTGGCTGTTGTGTATGTGTGTGTAGTTGTGGGAGAGGTAGATCACTATTCATAATGCTTTAAATATGAGTGTATTAACAAAGGAAACAAATATTTTATAATTCTAATAATTACTATTTTTGCTTTCTTACAAACTTGCATTAGTAAAAAGGTATTATACATTTTTTTTCAGAAAAACTAGTATTATCTTTAATTCCTTATAGAGGAATAAGTAAAATATATATTATTTAGATGGTAATATATTCTAATACTGGGAGCTAAATGTATTGCATTCTTTAATGGCATTAAAAGTAACTGAGATGCCTTGCGCATAGTAAAAATGAACCTCAATAAATTTTATCTCGTAAAAAGTCCTTTTATTAATTCATTCTAAAGGACTTAAACTTCTGATAATAGAAAAAAAAAAAAAATCTTCAACAAAGATAGAGGATAATTTTCCGCGGTTTCAATGTATGGGTTAGTTTCTAAACGGCCAATTTCGTAACACAGTAGACCTTATAATATAACCAAGTAATTTTACCGCCGTAAAAACTAGCCGTTTATTAAGAAACCAGTGCTAAATTCTTCGATCTCTGCGATTAACCGCAGACCAGGGTGGGGCTTCGGAGGCGGAGCTTCTGTAAATGATGATTACTCTTAGTAAGCTTTCAACGGCTAGGTAGGACAAGCGTGACGTCACCTAGTGGGCACACCTATATTTCCCAGCCGACTGAAGTTTTCCGAGACTTTTTATCTCCTAAAATAAGTGAACGAATAACGGGAAAATAGTAAAATATCTAATGAACTAATAGTTTTTTGTATAAAGTTTTGATCAAGTGACAAAGTCTGAATATTTGTGTTTATGTAAAAATGAAAATTTAAGGTAACTGATCAGTAAAAGTCGGAGAACTGGTTTAAACAATGACTTACTGTCTCTTGGTATAAAGTCTGAATCGCTGAGTAAGAAGCACACGCATTTATTACAATGTGAGAGAAAAAATCTAATAATTTAATCTTAGAAATTTTTTTTCTTGGAATATGTTAACTGAGTTTTATTGCAATCTCTCCTCTTCCTTCGGGGGTATAATAAATGCTATTGTATAGATACTAGGATTCAAATCGTTAAGCATATCGTTTGTTTTTTCAAATGTTCAAATTTTTTTTTTAAAGGGAAGCCTAATTTTGGGCAGTCATAGTATAAAAGTTTTATTTTAGTTATTTTAACTTGACTTGGAGATTAATGTAAACTTTATATCTGTTGTCACGGTAATATATATTAACTTTTTCTTGCCCAGATTCTGTAATATTAAAATGCTTGAAGGTATTTAAAATTGCTTAAAACACATTAAGTCTTACTTTGAATTGCAAGAAAGAAGTGCAGTTTTTTTCATTGGTTTTTGGTTTTCCCAGTTTAATCAATTGATTTTTAGCAGCTCATATATATTTTCCCCGTCACTAAAGAAAAAAATATATTAAAGGAGTATTTTCTTATTAAATGGAATGATTTTAAGATAACATTCTAACAGGTAAGGCATTAAAATATTGTTTCAGAAATAAGGGAATTCTAATGATGAGACGAACCTTCCGTAATCATGTAAAGACTTGGATAATTTCTTATTTTGATGTTAAAATTGCCTATAATTATTTTGTTAATTAAATAATTATTATAGTAATTATTTAACTGACAATGTTATCTTTCGTGTTTCCTTCTTAAAATTCAGGGATAAATGAAAACTATCACAAATTGCAAAATACAGAATTTTATGAAGACATTTGAACAAAATGCCGCATTCCAGAAGCCAGTTTGAAAATTTATTTGAACAAAGCAGAAAACTGCGAAAATTAGACCTTGCCCATCAATATTCAAGGGTTTGTTTAGAACCTTACGTACCAAAACGACTATCTGAATAGATTACACTTATAACTTTTGTATAACAATTAAAAAAGGATAGATTTCCTGAGGAAAATCAGGAAACACACAAAAAGTGAAGGGAAAACTATTATTTTGATGATCAGTAATTAATAATCTTTTGCGCGTTTTTAAAATTTTATATATTATGCATGAATGTAGTCCAAGGAAAGTACCTTTTGTTTAGAGATGAACGTTTCGTTATGCTTTTACTGATATCTAGCAAAAAAGATATGCTCAAGAAAATAAGAGCCACTACAGCGTTCTGTATTAAAAAGTTAGGGAAATTATGAAATATAACTCTATAATGATGCCAGACAGAAGGAAATAACAAGCGCAATGTTGTACTGTAATCAACTATGGACTGGCGCGCTATAATTACCAGTTATTGCAGCATCTGGAAAATCGATTGCAGACAGTACTGCTTTCGACACAACCATAGATATGGGCGCATGTCTGTCATATTTGAAGATATTTCTACGGTAAATGGCAGAAATTATGCAAGCTCAAAATTTCCGCCTCTTTTTGAGATGTTACTCCATACATTTCTCTCGTCACTTCAGTACTGAGGATTGAGAGGACAATGCCATGTCAGAAAGGAAAGTCACGTGAAGCACTTGAATGTTCATATATCTAAATAGTCTATCCTATCGAAGATGCTATTAACCACCTCGTAAAAACATTTTGAAGTATAGGTTAAGCCAAGGATTCTCACCCTTTTTGGCCCTATGCATCTCTTTCACCCTTGATTATTCCTAATTCTTTCGAAAGCTCGAAAAAATAAATATACATATTTATCTAGATATAGATGATTTTCCAAAGTACTTTATTAATTAAATAACATAAAGCTCAGAAAATGTTGGTAAACAACAAAGTGAGTTATAACAGTAAAAATAGTTAAAATAATAAAAATAGTTTATATTCCTAAACTGAAACAAAATACTTAACAGATAAATTAAAGACTAGCTGCATTTTCTCCTGAAACTACGAAATTTCCCCCGTAAGAGAACCCTTTTCGAAAGTTCTCATGGCAATCGTCTAAGCAGTATTGTGAAATAATTCTTAATGGCGAAAGTAATCTGAATGTTAAGACTTTTTGTAAATAGTACTTCCAGTACCTTCTGTGCTTCCTATTGAAGGCCCACCAGCGGTCGAGCGGTAAAGTTTCTGAAAGCTGGTAATTCGGCCCGGGGCTCGAATTCCCAGGAGCGTTTGCTCCTGGCTGCATGGACGTTTTCATGGTTTTCCCTATGGGTAACGTGTATACAAGCCAGTTTTTCGTAAAAAATCCTCCAGGAAGGCATTCTTTTCCTTAGACAGATGGTCTTCGAGAACTCTGCCATATTTAAATAAACCAAAACCAACCTTCCTATTAAATGACAAAATTTAAGAATTCTTCTGATGATTCATAGTCTCGCCCCCCCCTCTTCCCAAAGACATGAGTATCTAGCATTAAGTTTTGGATTTGTTAAACCTAGACGGTTAGATATTCAATTAACTTTGGAGCCGCCCTAGAACAATCTGGAACGGAAGGACCTAAACAGACTTTATTCTTTTGCCATTTAAAATATGAACCCATAGGCGATAAATAAGGAATGTGAAATATGAGAAAGAAATACCATCAAAAGTACTAAAATTTAGTTACTACCCATGGTCTTGCTTGGGCAAAAAGACACTGAAGATGGTACACAACTGACTTAATTCATTATACTTTTAAGAGTTTCAAATGTCAAAAAAACAGCCACCACGTTAGGATTAACTACCAACTACACTTTTAAATGGTTGATAATTCTACAACTACTGAAAGCAGATTAACTAAAGGCTTAAAAACCTTAGCCGAAAAATAAGAACAACATAATTCAGTTAATTGGATTAAACAATAATTTTATTCTCTTGTGCAGGAGGTTTTGAATATCTGCATGTGAAATATATGGGCAAATTAGATAGATACTGAATGCAAGTGTATATATATATATATATATACAGGCTTTTAACAGTTGCTTATAAATAGCTACGTGGTACGCGAAATGTATGAATAATTTAAGCAGCTTAAAAATGCAGATGATGAAGTAGTTCAAAAAAACTTGCTGCAATAAGGAGTAAATGTTCTAGTTATAACATTCACTTTCTTTCCGTTTCTAGTTAATTAAGTAACATGTAAATTGATAATTAGAGTTAACTAGTGGAAATAACTACTATCAAAGGAAAGCAGGGTGTGTACCCTATTATTAGAGAAGAAACCAGGTACTGAAGTTTACAGACGTTTTATGACAGTCTATGAAAGAATTCTGTCATCACGTTCATCTGCTTGTGAGTAGCATAAAAAATTAGTAGATATATGAATGGTGTTGATAAAAACAAAACTTATAGGTGAAGAAGACCATAAACGAATATTTACTGCACTCATGAAGTTTTTTTTTTATTTATTTTATTCTTATTTTTTATTCAAACTTTCCTCTGACGTTATTTTCTTTTTAACATGCGCCAGCTTTAAAGTTAATCTATCATTAACATATACATCATTAAATAATTTGTGGTTATTATTTATATGTGTATGAAAATTAGTAAAATAAAATTTACACCTTTAGTATGATCAATAAAAAAATATTCTACTTCATTATTCCAAATCTTCTAACATCCGGTTTTACACCTTTAGTATGATTAATAAAAGTATACTCTAATTTATTAGTCAGTATTCTCTAATATTCGGTTACTGACAAAAAGGAAGACTTTATATAAAGAGGTCAAAGCTTCCTTTATAAAGTTTAATGAAAAATATATGGATTATCAGTACGCGAAAAACTCGGCTGAAATTAAAGTGTTAGTACTTTTAGCTGGATTATTCATTCCTAACTGACATTGGAGAATATTTTAGTGATATCGAATATTCGGACAATATAGTCCCAATCTTCCGATATTTACAAGAATGGAGAGTGGTTGGTGATATGACATAACATCAATCTGCTGAAGGTTAGTTATTAAAATCTACTCTCTAAAGAAGAAAAAATATGTAATTAAAAATTAGCACAGTAATATTGGCATATATAAATCAGAGATTAAGTTTTTGCTTTTATGCTACAGTAGTAAATTATTCCATTATGATAAACCCTGTGTAAGAATTATGCAATATAAAACAATATATATATATAAATAGTTATTAAACGAAGTGATAATGTATGACAAAAGCCGAAATTAAATTAGAAAAAAATCACTGTTAAGTAGAAATCAAAGTTTAGAGTTTGGTTCTCAGGCGGAAGGTAAGCAAATAAATACGCGTGCATATAAAAGTTTGAGTTTAAAAAGAAATGATTTTTTAAATTGATTACCCTAT
Source organism: Stegodyphus mimosarum (assembly GCA_000611955.2). Lineage (NCBI taxonomy): Eukaryota > Metazoa > Arthropoda > Arachnida > Araneae > Eresidae > Stegodyphus > Stegodyphus mimosarum. The sequence goes on from KK122345.1 coordinate 120,061, forward strand.
CTGAGGAAAAGGGTGTAGGGATTATTTATGGCGTCATTATATTAAAAGTGAAAATATTTGTAGCCTGAGTTGGTAACCAAAATTTTGTTAGGATAGGAAAATATTTGATTAACGGTGAAAACATTTAAATTAAAGAACAAACTAAAATTAATCACCCTTGTTTAATGTTTCAAACAGAACCTGTCAAGGGGTAAGTGTTTAAAACATTAAACGGGACGATTAATGAGTGCCAAACAGCATATTTCTCTCCAAGCTGTCAATTTCCAGTTTTACACTTGGCTTGTCTTGTCTTTTTTAGGCCTCAAATTTCTGTCCGTTTTTAAGAACTACTTTCTTCATCATTTTTGTTGACGCTTTCAATTTCAGGGGGAAAGGGGGAAAACCCTGCTCACTTGACTAACACATTAGATTTCAAGTCTACTTTGCTTCGTCTTTAGGTTAGGTTTGAATATGGAAAACCCACGACGGTTATCTGCTTAACAAAAGAGACGAATTCGTCGAGGACTTTCTAAAGGAAACCGGCTCGTATTCATGGAGAAAACCACACGAAAACCAACCATGCAACCAGCTTGTTCACCTGGGTTCCAACCAGTTTGAAACAGCAATATTCAGCGGTCTTAACCACACCGTCACTGGTGGGCTTTTGTTTGGTCGTCTCAGGCTGCTATCACACATCCGTTTGTTTCGAAAGAACAACTATTTGGAACAATTTTTCTACTTTGTCACAACAGCCAATCACCACCCATCACTTTGGAATTAAAATGTAAAGGGGAAACTAGTTCTCCATTACAAACAAGCTGATAGCATTCGAAGCTGACAAGCTGGTTGAAAACGAAGAACTTGCAGTTTTTTCCGAAAGAAGGGAAAAAATCGCACGTCTTTATTTCAATAGTAAACCAGGCAGAAACATTGTCCGAAAAAGTTGTTCGTATGAAGCAAATGCATGTGTGATATGGGCCTTATGAGGTATTTTCTCTCTCCTTTCTGCATGCATTCGTGTATAACGGTAGCAGATTCGGTGCGTATTCGTGAGTCCAAGTTCGAGTCCCGGCGAAGACATTGCTCATTTTTCGTGTTTCCTACTTCAAAAAATCTTAATGTCTCTACAGTGGCGCCCGAACTAAAAAGGTGGTGGATGATGATTCTTCACCACTAGGATTTGGCAACTAGGGTTCCCTAATCCCAGTGCCCTTTAAAATGGAGAATATAAGTATTCTCCTTTCTGCATGCCTTTGTGGTGCAACGGTAGCACATTCGGTGCGTATTCGAGAGCTTCAGGTTGGAGTCCCCGCTAGAGCATTGCTCATTTTTCACGTTTTCTGCTTACAAAATCCTAATAACTATACAGTCTAAGAGTAATGATGTACTAATCTAATAACTATGCAGTCTAAGAGTAATGATGTACTAATCTAATAACTCTACAGTCTAAAACTAAGGCCCTATAAAGACCGCCGCTACGTTTAATGTTAAAAAATTCGAACAAGCTGAATTAACGCAGTGCAAGAAAGAAACAAAAGCATAAAAACAATGTGAGTAAAGTACACGTAATTAGAACAGACTGCTACGACGTTGACTCTAAGAAATCACAGTTAATGTTTATAGTATTGTGTGTTACATGGCAATAATGCCGACAATATATCTTAATTGAAGTTAATGTAAAAATAATAAAAATAATTTTCAGTGTGAATTAGTTTTTTCAGAAAAAGGGAGTAAATACACGTCAAGTTAAAACATTAAGTTGGGAGGAAGGGAGAAGAGGTTTTTAATCCCTAGAAGTCGATAGAATTTTACATAAATTCTGCGTCGGCGTAGATGTTTCGTAAAATTCTAATTTCCATTTTTTGTTAGATAGACAGACAACAATGGTTCAAATTCTTTACAAATCACAGTTAAAATTTAAAGCTTAATAACCGGCTCTGCTACCCCGCAGCTATTAATGTAAATTCACTGAAGACAAACTCACCACTTCGTAGTAAAGTCCTAAAGATGGGAAACAGCAAAGAAATTTAAGTACGGTAGGCTGGTGTTGCCAACTCTCTTTCTTAAACTTAGATTTTCGCTTATTGTTTAAAATCACTTCATTTAGTGTTTTCTATTGGAGTAAGCGAAACAGTTGGAATACAGAAAAGATTCAGGTTTAGAAATAACATGTTAATTAAAATAAATATTTCAGACTTTTAAGATCTGTCATCTTCAGGGGCAAAAGAATTTGCTTCTTCAGAAGCAAAAATGTTTTGCTCTTCATGAAGAAAGGTCCTTGTCAGTCAGTTTGAAAACAACAGATAGGATAATATGTAAAATTTATACCGCTTAAGGAATTTTGTGCCCTAATTTTATATTTTTATGATAAAACAGAATGTGGGATATCGAATGTAAAATGTTCGAGACTCTAATACATTATGTACCCAAATACAGAAAAATCTTTTTTGTTAGCCTAAAGGGGCAATTTACCCAGAAGGGCTGTTAATTTCATTTTGGCATTTTGCGTCGGCTCACTTTTCAAATTATTGCAACCAAATATCAGAGACCTGCATTATATTTAAAGAAATTAAATAACGAAGAAGATACATGAAGGTATGTATGTTTCTCGCACTGTGAAAAAACAATGGTACCTAGAAACATCAAATTTTGAATATCTTAGTCCCCCATTCGAATATGGCATCTGCAAGAGCAAATTTGCAATTCGTTTTATTATCTGTTTTATATTTTGTCAAACATTAAAGAATTAACAAACTCAACAAAAACAAAAACTTGATTAACAAACTCAACGATTTCAAAGCGAGCAGTGGCAACACGAAAAAAAAAAAAAAAAGAGCAGTTTTATCTCCAACCGCGAGACTGTGTATCAGACATTCTAAAGCTATACTCTTTTAAATATTTTGTGGTATTGTTGTTGAATTGAATTTTATGGTTTAAGTGCAAAGAACAGAATATTTAATAAATAAAGGTAACACACAGAACGCCAAAAAAACGTCCCTTTGGACATAATGTAAAATCTGAAAACTTTCAAATTTTTTTGGATACTTCATTTATTTATTTTTTTCCCGATTAGCAACCGGTATATTATATAAACTATGTCTTCATTTTTAGCATAATATTTTAGACATGCTGAATGCAATATTTTTAGAATATTAATTTTTCAGACAGGGTCACATACAATGAATAAGTAATTAATTTAAACATTAAATAAAATAGTTTTAATAGATTTAAATGTATTTAAAACGCTAATTTTTCGGGTTGAAATTTCTCTGCAATTACAAAAAAAGCATGGATGCTGCTCAAACTTTGCAGCAGTGATCTTCAAACTGTGTGGGTTTTGCAAGTTTATACAAAAATCCGAAAAAGAATTATAAAGCACTCACACTAATTGTCTAGTGATTTTTAACTAAAAATATCAAGATATATTTAGTTGTGCTTGAAAATTAATTAGGAGCTTCGTGTGTGGGCTGCTGATATTCTAAATGCAGTAAACATATCACTTCAAGGACTGAATGTACATATTATAAAAATTAAAGCAAAAATTAATGTATTGATTTTAAAATGCAGCATGTGTTCAAATGTTCATCATGTGTCAAAGAAGATGACGTGCGAAGCTTTTCTAAGTTAAACAGTTTTCTGATAGAAAAAGTAATCGAATTTAGACGACAAGGTTAAAAATTCTATAATATATCACCTTTCTTAATGGAAGAAAACATCGAAAGAATATTTCCTGGAAGAAAAAATTAAGTATTGCTGGGTAAAAACCCCTTTCAAATTCTACGATGAATCAGAAGCCTTGCCAATGAAGGAAAGGTAACAACATAGCGATATGTCAGCAGCTAAGGAGGTTAAAATATAAGCTCAAGTAATGTTTGGTTGTAGATTTATATAGAGTACCTAGAAAATTGTCACACAGTTATAAACATTTTAATGCCAATCGGAGCAACTAAATGAAAGATCTTTCTCCACATATGTGGCAACAAAATCAAAATATGCAAAAATAAAATTAAATGCAGAATATGAAGTGCGACTGCAGATAAATTAACTGAGCTAGATTTCGGTGTTTGTGTAAAAAAACTGCAAGCACACCCATGTCACAAAATATAATGCAAGGGTAGGTGACGCCTGGAGTTAATGCTAATTAATGGGTAAATTAATGAGTAAGTGCTAATTAATGAGTAAGTGCTAATTAATGAGTAAGTGCTAATTAATGAGTAAGGAGTAACGAGTTAATGCCAGTTAATGAGTAAATTTCGTTAATTTTTATGTTTAGATTTTTTAATAGAAAATACCATACTTTTCTTTAATTGTCGTTACATAAAAGTATCTGTAACATACTGATCTTATTTAACTATTATTTTAAGATATACATTTACTAAGGCTGCGATGGAGGTTGCCCGAAAAAAAAAAACCCAACAGTTTTAAGAGTTCCATGAATCGTCAAAGTTTGAAGACCATTGCTGTACAGTGACAATATAGAGTTAGTTGCAGTCACAATTACAGACCAAATATGATTTCGCAGAAGTGTCAGTAGCTTCTAATATCCGGCCGCTGTTGCAGGGGGAAATAATATATTAAGCGGTCAAAGCTCCCTTTAGAAAGTTTAATGCAAATTATGTGAATTATTAGTATGCGAAAAAGTCCTTTGCTGTTAAAGGGTCAATATTTTTAGCGGTTACCCATTCAATGTCGAGTGGCCTCGAGGAGAGTTTTTCATTGCCACTCAGTCACACTCAGCATATTTCACATCTATAAATTTTCATCGAGCAAATACAAAATCTTAGTCAACTTGAAGAGTTTACAACATCTGGTAGACGTTCGTAATACACACGCCACAGCCGAAAAAATATTCTTTTTTTATCTCATTGGGTTCGAACGTTCGAAACCGGCCGCATGGAAATATGTATAAAAAAATATGCACGAATGCTTCGCTCGAGATGTTTTTTATCAGAATCCCTTTTAAGGGGGAAGGCAAAAAACATTTTTTTCATGAAATAATAAAAATTTTCAATTTTTTTTTCTGTTATTACTTTCCGATCAATGGCAGTATCTTCTACATCAGTGATCGCATTGACATGTTCACTAGCGCCTCGTCGGCTCTCGTCAGTCACTAGACATCTGGGTTAGAGACCCAGGGGCGATGTCCCCCCTTCGCGTATAAAAAACGAGGGATGTCTTTCCTCTCCATTCCCCTTCATCAGTAGGTACAGTTACAGTTTGTCCCACAAACATATTCACCCCGTCAGCAACCTGAGTTCGTATTTATTCACCCCTACGGAACAAGGACATTTTTTCTTTTGTCAGTGTGAAACCTTTCTTTTCTGTGTTTGAAACGGTTTCTTTCTTTTCAGAAGCTTGCCGTCTATAGCATTTAAATTCAATATTTTCAATAACTGTATTTCAGATGGGGTGGGTTTTACAGATATGCTTATATATGTATGTATTCTTTGGTGGCGTGCAAGATCGAAACTTGGGAAGATTTCAAGGTTTTTCTTTTCCAACTCTTTGCATAAACTAAATAATCATATATATATATATAATGGCTTTAATGAGTCCAGCTAGCGTAGTTTCGTAAAAAATATTGAACACTTCTAATTAATCATACCTGTTTACATAAGGCAATCATATTAAAAAGTAGAAAAATATATTCTTAAGAACTATGTTTATTGCTTTCAAATCACTTAGTTTATTACTTTAAAATTACACATTAAATTCAGATGAAATTAACTTCAAATTTACAGATTAAATCCGAAAGTATCTTAGGCCTTTAATGAGAGGAATACATTTTCCTTTCCCCCCCTCCAATCTTTTCTCAGTTCATCATTCAATATTCAGTTTTCTTGCTAAATTGGCTTTACAGTTGCCTTTTACCTTTCTATTTTTAGAGTTTTATGTGTTTACTTTATTCATAAATATCCCGTTCTTGGAGCTTACGCCACATAAAATTCAATCCAACAGGAAAATCGCATAGTTTTTATTCAATTTAACAAAATTTAGAATTACCTAAGTGTTGGCACACCCATCTATATTTTTTACTCTTTTCTTAATTCATCATATCAGGGTTCAGTTTTCTTAGTAAAATGGCTTGACTTTTTATTATTGATGTTTTGTGTGCTAACTTTATTTATTAAATATCCCATTCTTGGAGCTTATGGCGCATAAAACTGAATTCATCAGCGAAGTCATAAAATATGTAGAATTTCTGATAGACGGTCTTGGGCGCTGGAGATAAAAATGTTTTATTTCTTACAGTGTTGCTACTGCAAAAATCTTGAGATTTTTGAGTTTATTAATGAAAATTCCTTAAAGTTTCATAAAATATGAAATAGATAATAAAACAAATTGGGCTTCTAGGGGCTCATGCCCTGGTGGAGGACTACGTTGTTCAATATTTGATGAATCTAAATAACGCTTTTTTTCACAATACAAGAAACATGCATACATTTAGGCAGATTTTTTATTATTTAATTTCTTTAAATGTAATACAAGGCGGTAATATTTGGTGGCAACAATTTGCGAAGTGATACGCAGTTTCTAGTGAGATGACTCAAAACTACATTTTGAGACTAATAGTTTTTTTAGCTAAAAGTGAGTAGAAGGTCATAAAATTATACTTATTTTCTTTTTTCTTTTTAATACGCCTAACTAATTATTTTTTACTGCACTTTCTCTCTGTGTTATTTACATTTTTCTGTACTTTTTCTTTCAAATTTTGTTTTTTAAGACGATTTCTAAAGAACCCTGAATGAAGCCCAAATTTTCAGTACTACTGTGTTAATTTTTTCACATCATTCCTAAAATATGCTTGTTTTATACTTGTAGTTTAGATATTACAGATGAGTAATGAAGTAAAAGGAATATAGCATATGGCATTAAGTCTTGATGTAAATGTATAATCTGTTAGAGTATACGTAGTAAGTAATTCTGAAGTTTTTGAGGCAGGGCAAATAATATGCTCTAGAAGAAAACAATTTTCGGAACATTTTATGTCCACAGTCGATGTGGCAACAATTGCAACTTACCTAACCTAGAATAAATTTTGAAAGAAAGAAAATGGAGCTTTCGCAAGAATATTATTGAGCTATGGTTTTCCATGATTTTGATATAGGACTAAAATAAGTAGTAGGGGTCGCAATTATCTCCTCAATGAAGGACAGGGAGAAAGAGCTTGTCAGTTGTAGTCCCAGAAAATAGGTTGGTCATATAAAAAATAGGAATCATTCTCTGTAATATTGACTGCTGAAGGAGCTGAACATTGGATCAGTAACTATACATAAAATTGTTCATGAAGAACTGCTTGTAAAAAAAATATTAGTCGTTTGGTCCTATATAAATTAACAGAAAACCAAACAGCGGAACGTGTCAGAATCAGTAAAGAAACCCTAAAATTACATGAAAAGCACATACCATTCTTTGACGTTCCAACTGATCAAGAAAATAAAACATGAATTTCTGAAGATGATCCCAAATGAACAATAGTGGAAGAAAGTAGTGTATGCCGTTTTCTTCTAGGACTTACTAAGTGACAGCTGACTGGTTCACCGCTAAATGTCTTGCAGAAATTCTTTACGTAAGGAAAATTAGGGGACTCATGCTTCGCCACGATAATGCTTCTTCTCAGTTAGTAAAATTGACAGTCGAATTTCTGGAACAAAAACAGAGTAAAGTGATAAAACATCCCCTCTATTCTCCCGATCTTGCTATGTGAAACTTTTGGTTATTTTTTAATCTAAAATAAAGTTTACTTGGCCGTCGTTTTCATTCCAAAGATAGATAAAGCATATTTTTCATCGATTCCAAGAAATGCATGACTTAGCATTTAATCTTTGAAAAATTCGCCAACAGAAATGGACAGATTCTGAAGGGAATTACTTTGAGCACTGCTAAGATTTGATAACTTGTACAATTTAGTTTTATCTCAAAAACTTCAGAATGATCTTCATGTATCATGTTCAAATTATCACCAGAGCATTGATTTTAGAAATCTCATTAAAAAGATGAGGATTTTCTGTATATGTGCAGAGGAGCGTGTTGAATGAATATAATTTAAAGCAACAGTCTTACTGCCATATTTAAAAAACTACCATTTGCTACTTTAAAGGGGAGTGTAAATAAATGAATAAATTTGTTTAATTTCTTTTAAAAATGAACTCGAATTTTAGGCAAGAGACATAAATATCTCAAAAGAACATAAAACCCAAAACCTTCTTCTATCTTTGAGAGAACGGCTGAAGAGCTGTCAAGAAATGTGATAATATGCAGGTGTTTAGTAAATTCAGTCTGAATTGGAACAAACTGTATGAAAAAAAAATGGTAGAGGAAGCGCTTAATTTTTATAACAGATCTGTGCTTTTAAAAGTGAAGGATTTTTTTTCCTAAAAATGAGTTATCGGGTTTCAGTAGCGCTCTTCTCAAAAGTAATTTTTCAAATTAATCATTTTTTTAAAATTTAGTAATTTAGGTTTTTTAAAAACTAAATATTTTAATAGACTTTAAAATTTTTAAAGTTTTCTAAATTGAAAAATCAAAGGTTTTAAATATTTTAAGCCACCCATACGATATTACGGTTAGAGGAGCCTACTGCTGTACCGAAAAGCCCTAGTTCGAATCCCGGAGAAAGCATGGGAGTAAATGTATAGTGTCTGTGCAGCATGGGGGGCACTCTAAATATACGGCGAGCCGAAAGTCCTCTCGAGAGGTTGTGGTAGGGGAAGAGAGATGGGAGACCCTCGGACCCGTCCTCCGGGATGTTCTCGATCAAAATTGGGTGCGGAACTGAGCGGAGTCGTGCTGTCACCTGAACAATGCTTAAGGCTCTTGCTAACGATAGGCGCAGTCTTGCTGTGCTTGCCACAATGAATTTCGTAGGCTTGTTCTGATGTTAGTGCCAGACAAGTGAAATACATCACAACGCATATTTTAAGCTTCAAACGAAATGTTTCTATTTGAAGATGTTAAAAATTGAGTTTTAATCGAATTAAATAAAAAATTATTAAATGTTTATATTATTACAAATATATTATCATTACCTGAAGCAAATATGATCGGTATATACTATAGAACGACTTAATACAGGAAGTAAAAATTTCTTGCATTTTTTCAGCTTTCGAATGTTTCGCTATACTAAAGATCTAAAAAAAAAAGTACTTTGGTGGCGTAAAATGACGAGCGAAGTATTCTTGAATTAATTAATGCTATTAAATATAATGAGGAATTATATTAAAAATATTATAGAAAAATCATTAGCTTTCTTAGCTTCGTGTAATTAATTAGTTAAGCTTGTAATTAAAATTGTAGCACTTTATAAACTCGATGTGGTAATGCAGTGTTTGTAAATTTCGAGCTTTAAGTTTTGAGTTAATTCTATCTTAAGCGATCACTTACGTCTGTATAGTTTTAAACTCTTCATTGCTATTTTCAGCTAGTTATTGCAGTATACTGAAGTACTTAAATAAATTTATGAGTTATATCTTCATCATTAATGATGCTGAGTAATTGTTGCCATGAAAAGGTGCAAAATGTTCCAATTACAGTAATGCAAATAAATTTAATGACAGTTTTTACTTCCTCGTACGAAGAAAAGAAAATATTGTAACCGCGAAAAATTTCTGGTATCATATTTCAACGAAAATATTTATTTCAACCACTCTCGAAACCATTTGCCTGATGTTTTTGCTTGACATCTATACGTACGGACAGAATAAAGGACTGTTTTTGCCATAAAGGCTTGTAAATTGGATCTAAAATGGATTTAGAAGAGATATTATCTTGACGCGTGTATGTATCTCGCATAACTGAAGAACGAGTAGCCGTAGAACGTTGAAATTTTGTGTATGGGACTTCTATAGCATGCAGTTAAGCACCTCCTTTTTTCTTTGCAATCGGCTGCATTAGTCGTATATGTATATATATATATGTAATGTTTTAATGCGTTGCATATGTAATGTTTTAATGCGTTGCATATGTAATGTTTTAATGCGTTGCATATGTAATGTTTTAATGCGTTGCATATGTAATGTTTTAATGCGTTGCATATGTAATGTTTTAATGCGTTGCATATGTAATGTTTTAATGCGTTGCATATGTAATGTTTTAATGCGTTGCATATGTAATGTTTTAATGCGTTGCATATGTAATGTTTTAATGCGTAGATGAAGGAATCTGGTACTTTTATCAGCTTGTGGCTGTGAGTCACAAAAGTTTTGGTATACAATTATTTTGATTGGACAAGAGGTATCTGCATCAATCGTTACGTAACATGGAAAGATCTCGAATTTGGGAGAACAGATGAATTTAGAGGGGAGAGCATAAAATCTAGAATCGTTAATTTTGAAGGCTACAATTGTTCTTAAAGCAGCCGTATTTTGTTCGTATTTCGTATTTTGTTATATGTTACATATTTATATATACATTGTGTATAATTTTATAGGCCATACAGGGAATTTCATGTGGTGTCCACATCAGATTTTTTTTTAATATAAAGCAAAACTAATTGCATCATTTGACAGAAGTAAATAAAATCAGAAACACTGCAGCTTTCAGGTATGTTTAGATTATTTGAATATGTCAAAGCTATCTACCTAGAGGGGGTAGCCTTCGCGGAGGATTTTCTAAGGGAAACCGTTTTGCATGCTGGTGTTTCTATGTAAAGAATGGTTACAAACAAAATTTAAATCTTTCTTTTCTCATTTAAGTTAAGACTATCTTCAAAATATTAGACTCCTTTTCTTTTCGCTCCCCGGTTGAATCTAAACGACGTATCCCTTTTCAAATTGTTGCCAAAAATATTACCGCTCTGTATCACATTCAAAAAAATTAAATAATAAAGAAACATGTATGTATGTTCCTCGCCTTGTGAAAAATAACAGTACCTAGAGCCCTCCAATTTCGAATAACATAGTGCTGCACCCGAGTATGGGCACCTGGAAGTCCGAATTTTGAATTTCAAATTTGTTTTATTATCTATTTCATACTTTGTAAAATTTTAACGAATGTTTGATTTAAAAACTCAACGGTTTCAAAGCGAACAGTGGCAATACTGGACGGAATAAAACATTTTTATCTCCAACCCGCAAGACTGTCAATCGGAAATTCTAAACATATGCTTTTTTTTAAATATTTTGCTGTTGAATTGAATATTATGTGGCGTAAGCGCCAAGAACGTGATATTTAATAAATAAAATAAACACACAAAACGTTAGGAATGAAAAGATAAAGAAAAGTTTCGTAAAGCCATCTTAGTAAGAAAACTGAACATTGATGTGATAAACTGAGAGAAGATGGAGAAAGAGATAAAAATGCATGCCAACACTTAACAGTGCATCGGGATTTCTAAACATATGCTGTATGCGGCTTTTAAAAAATTTGTGATTTTGTTGTTGAATTATATGTAAGTACGAAGAGAACGATGCTTAATAATAAAGCTGGAAAGGTTAAAAGAAAGGGAAAAAAAGTATGTTCAAAGGAACGAGTGTAAGAGCAGACTGCTAGACTGCAAGCTCAACGAAAGCGTAAAAAACCTAACAAACCCTTTTGAATGAGCTTTAAAATCTGATACCTTTGAGATTTTTTAAAGAATTATATATAGCTTAATTTAATATGAATAAACTGGGAATCGATTTTTTATTCCCCACTCCTTCTGTTTATATTTGTTAATGTTTATATATGAAAATAATTTTTTAAAAATTTACATATAATAAATGTTAGCTCATTTTGGGTGTAAAATCATTATTAGATATTTCATTCCTCAAAGCACTTCCTCCTGACTTTTAGATACAAGTGGTTTTCCGCACAGAAGAATTCTAGGCACTTTTATTTTGGAACTGACAAAAAGGGAAAAGTATCCAATCCAAGCATGGAACTCTATTTATCATCTCCTGTAATTCTGTGTTTCCCAACAAGGTAACAAAACATAACTGCTATACATTCACAATAATTTAAGGAAAAGAAACCATTCAACTGCAACAAACTGAGATACGAGTGGTTTTCATCCAAGCTCTTCTGCTTGCTGAAGACCCCACTTGCCACCCACTTTGCCGCGTAACAAGGGCATTAAAGTTATCAGCTATCCTCTTCGGCTCAAGTCAACTGTACTCTGTTGTACTAGTACTGTCTAAATCCCTTATACGCTTCAAGGAACTCGGATTGGGTGGTCGGTTTGTACCCATCGCATTCTGCTTCTATTTTCTGGACCAAGAGAAGATGGGTGCTGTTCGATAAAATGAGCTGATTGTAATGGAATTTCGAAGGGTTCTTTTTGGGATACTCTTTATTAAGTTTACTCTGAACCATATTTTCCAACGTCGGTGGAAAACGCATTCTGTCTTCTTTGAAGTTCCTTTTTTTTTTGAACTAGGATGAAAGTTGGGATACATTAACATTCAATTCGTTAAAATTTATATTTTAGATTATAGCTTATGAATATTATAATTATAGCTTTATAATATTTTAAATTATAGCGTATTAATATTGTTTTTTCTATTAAGATTATAGAAGTTATCTTTACTTATCTAGATTTTTTACTTTCTTGTACGAAGCAAAAAGGAAGTATTATAATCGCGAAAAATTTCGGGTATCATATTTCAACGAAAATATCCATTTTAACCGCTATCGAATGCAATTTAACGATATTTATATGTGACATCCGTACGTAAGGACAGAATAAAGGACTCTTTTTTCCCCCAAAAATTATAAAACTGATTTAAAATGGATTATGAAGAGATTTTTTCGTGGCGTCTGTGCGTACGTATGTATGTATGTATGTATCTCGCATAACTCAAAAACGAGTAGCTCAGAGCGTTGAAATTTTGTATATAGGACTGCTATAACGTGCAGATGTGCACCTCCTATTTTGTTTGCAATCGGCACACCAAAAGTATATATATATATATAAGCAGTCTGTTACTCGGCTCAGTGAGCTCAGTTTCCTTATTCTTATATGTTTGTTATTTGTGCATATTTTGCTTTAAAATGTTACGTTGTTCTTATCTTCTGTTTAAGGTTTTTATGCTTTTAGTTAACCTGCGTGTTTTAGTTGTAAAATTATCCACAATTTAAAAGTTGTTAAAGTGCGGCTAAGAATAATTTTTTTGGCCATAGCAGCCATATTTGTTTACATTTGAAACTTAACAGAATAGTGGATTTATTGCCACTCTAGAGAAACTAAGCTTCGCAACAACAAAGGTAACGCCTTCTTTTATTATTGCGAATTAAATCATGCTTAATCTATTCTCTGCAATTTATTCGAAGAAATAAGTGTTTAAGATTTACTTCGTAATTTATAATATAGATATTTTGAGTTTTTATGTATTTATGCCTGGTTGCGAAGTGAGAACCGAATTAAATGAATGAGAAATACTGAATCGTCTGTGAAAAACTGCTTTTTTTGGGGGGGGGGTTAATTTTTTTTATACTTCGTTTTAGATTTATTATAGTATATGAATGGGCCATGTGGCAATGATTAGATAATTCTTCAAATAATATACATAAATTTTGTACATTCTGAGTTATGAAATGAATGAGATGTAACGCTGTTAAGTGAACCTAGCGCCAGAGTGTCGCTAGGGTAAACAAATATGGTGAATTTTAAAGAGTGCATTTATTCTATTTTAGTTTATGCGCTATCGACGAAGTAGATTTAATTCAATCCAAATTAATGTTTAGAAATATTAATGTTAAATTACACTTTAAACGAAACGCAAAATGCCTATATTTTAATATTCCGTACAAGGAAGTCATGTGATGTACACATCAGATTTTTTTAATAGATGTGTCTAGATGAATCTCTAAGTAGAAATGGAGGAGGCGGTATATTTAAGAATTGACTGTCCTCAAAGCATTATATTCCAAATTTTGATTATTCTCAAAACAAATACCTAGTTGTTGTATTCATAAAAAAGATATTGATTTCGAGTTCTTGAATAATGGCTGAGCATATGTGTTTATATTTGCTCGGTAGCTCAAAATTCGGTACTGTTTTGCTAGCACGATCGGATTCAGATGCCGCCAAAAGATGACGGTCTTGCAAAAAATTTGAAGCATAAATTGTCAAAATATTTACGATGCGATAAAGTTGAAGAAAAATCAAAAAGAAAAAGTAATATAACGGAAATTAGAAATTTTTAATGCAAATTAAACAGCTTGCCAAAGAAATCGAGGGAAAAAAAATTCGGTTAGAGAATTAAGATTAACGCGGAGGCATGAAACTGCAATATCATTTAAAAGGCCTGAGAACATTTGCGTTTTAGGATGCTGTTGCCGTCACATAAACTCAATTAAATAATATTCTAATTGGTTACGGTCAGTGCCGCATTGAAGTTTCGCGAAGCCCCACGTCCTTTCAATAGTTTGCGTATGACAACCAGTATGGGGATTGATAAAGTTATATTTACGGCTTACTCACATATGTCCAAATCCGGCCTCTTTTTATTCTTCAATATTATACCCATTCCAATAATCTGAGTATATTATAGTGCCGTCTGCAATAACGTTAAGCAAAGTTTCGGCAGAGCTGTTAAGCGCAGCAAGTAGAGAACCTTTTTTTTTCTGAGGAGGGGGGGGGAGTAAACCAGTCGCATACCCACTGGAGCGGAAGGCTACGAACAGCGCTGTTTCATCAACTTCGATAATATTACCAGTACTGTCTATTTTAATTGACGGTCTAGATACTAATACATGGCCACGAACTTCCCTTATGTAACTATTCCAGCAGTCAACAACAGTGCAATGCTCATACCAAGTAGATACTAAAAAAATTCAATGGAAATTAATTCAAAACACCATGCATAAATGAAACGGATTGTCGTTAATTAATTGATTCTGGATCCTTAAAATTAATTTTGAGAATTTTTTTTTTTTTTTTTTTTTTTTTTTTTTTTTTTTTTTTTTTTTTTTTTTTTTTTTTTAGGTACTTCTTTCGTTTGAAACAGAGTTTCATTTTATCGTTTTTGGCGTACTTTCAAATAAAGTGAATAATTCCTCATTCCTGAAGAAACTGTATGGAAGATGTTTCATTATTAAGTAAGTCCAAAATTTTCATATGCCATTGGTAAATACAACAAGAATAAAAAAAAAAAAACAAGTAACCGTTACATCTTTAGAATTCGTATTCTCGTTGCCAATTTCGAAATGCATTCTTTTGTGAAAAATTTCGGGTATCATGCTTCAACGAAAATATCCATTTTGACCGCTCTCGAATCTATTTGAACGAATTTTTTGAGTGATACGTGTACATACGGACAGAATAAAGGACTCTTTCTTCCAAATCGGATTGTGAAATGCATTTAAAATGGATTCAGAAGAGATTTATTAATGACATCTATACGTACGTATTTACGTATGTATCTACCATAATTTAAAAACAAGTGGCTTTAGAACGTAGAAAATTTAGATTTGGGATTACTATAATATGCAGTTGTGTAGCTCTTTTTTCGTTGCTTTGGCCGCACCAAATGTATTCCCAATCTGTTACACTGCTCGATGAGCTCAGTTTTTTATTCTTATATTTGGCAAACTGTGTATGTTTTCCTTTAAGAGTGATTGAATAAGGTTATTCTTATGTTCCGGTTAAGTTTGTGCCTTTAGTTGATATGCATGCAGTAGTTGCAGAATTATCAACAATTTAAAAATTTAAGTGGTGCTAAGATTAACGAGGCTGACATCTGTTTACATTTGAAATTCTTAGTAGAATAGTGACTTAAGTCAGTTTCTGCACTAATTTAAGTGTCTTTTTGCTCAGTTGGCCCAAGGTTAACTTTTAGTTTTGTGCACCAAAAATTCTGATTTCTTGTCCGCTGGTCAAATTGCCTGTTTTGGCTTAGCAACTTTAATTTTAATTGTAAAAAAAATTAAACTGTATTTGGCATTTTAAGATTTTCTGTATTTTAAAGTTTTTAAAGAAAATGTTTTGAGATTTTATGTATTTTTGCCGTGTCGCGAAGTGAGAACTGAATTGATTGAATGAGAAATACATCTCTAATGAAATTCGAAGAAATAAGTTTAAATAAACTGCAGCAAAAAAAAAAAAATGTGTTCAATTTAATAAACAATACATGGAAATCATGGGGTGTCCACATCAGATATTTTTAAAAGAGTAAACATTGAAACGATTTTAAGTAAACAATGGTGGCTTCATATTAACCAATATCTTGACGAGTTCAATGAAATATTGGGCCATGACCTCGGTCCCGATAACAAAACAGTACACAAATTTCTGTATTATCATCGATAAATAACTTATATCCCTTATAATACGGAGAGGTTGGGTGGTAATTGACAATAATTCGGAAAATAATTAGAATTCTCCGACTGTACGCAGTTGCTTAGATTGAACGTTCTCATTTAAAGAAATAACAGTATTCCTAAAGTTTGAAAATTTCTATTTGTTTTAATGGAAGTTCTAAGACTCATATCACAAAGCAGACACTTCTCATCAACCTACTTTTATATCATATATGACTGCCAGCTATGAAAGATAAAATGTTTTAAACTAGCCACTACCCTTTAAAAAATGGCGCTGTAAACATGTATTGAATGCAACTGATTTTTTAAGCTTAATAAACTTCAATAAAAACTTAACACATGGAGTTATTGCGCGATATCTATGAAATAAGTCAGTAATTAAAATACTTAGCAACATTTTTTTCTGCATGTTCTTACACATATATACACTCCGTACACACACGCACGCATGCGAGCTCCCCCCCCTCAAAAAAGGTTATTCTATAACTCCCATTCTACTGGCCGACTGACGAAATTTAATTTGCTTTATTCGTAAGTTTCAAAAGCGTGACTTAAGAGATATATTAGTTTATATGTAGTATTTTTCTAACATCTTGATTCGCCTCCTCCTCCCGGGGTATTCTCCTTCAAAACTGGGGCGGAACTTAACCTAAAGTCGGACTGTCACCTGTGCGGTGTTAAAAGCTGCGGCCAACGACAAAGGCAATCTTATACTTCTTGCCCGATAATAATTCACGGGCCTGTTTTGATTACATCAGACAGGTGAAATTAGTAACAGTAACAACAACAGCATTAAGAAAATGCTTTTTTACAATATCTTTGCGCACTTCGCTTAGGTATTGAATTTCTTCCTATTTTATTTTAACTGCAAAATTATTGTAAAATTTTCCAATTATGTGGAAGGCTTTTATTTGCAATTATTAAAGTCTTAATTTCGAATACATTTTTATTAAAGTACGTTTTTTCGATTCATTTCAATTCAATTAAAATTGCTTTTATATATATAAAATATTCCAAGTACATTTAAGTATTCTATAAACTAATTAGTTACCACACTCAGTTAATTAAACAACATAACCGAAATCTATAGAGTTAATGATTCATTATTATAATATTGGTATTCAGGCAACAATATTTTTCAGGTGCCCGATAACTGAACTCATTTTAGTTGTACTATGCGGGAAAAAAAAAGACAGTTCTATATCTCCCGTTCTACTGGGCCAGTTGACGAAATTCAAAATGCGTTTTCCATGTCTCGAAAGCGTCACTTAAGATATGTATTAGATTTATATATAGCATTGTTCTAATATAGGTATTCTGACACGAAATCGGACTTTTTCTGAAAGGACATGCCAATTTTTTTCCATGTTTCGCCTCTACGACTCAAATCATGCCCAACTGCCAAATTTTGTAAAAATTGCAAATTCGAAAAATTAGCTCTCAAATTTTAGCTCCTGAATGTTAATTTGATTTCATATGTATTTATTAATATCTCTTTTTTATTACACTTACTTGATTCCTTCTTTCACAGTTCGAAATTTAGATTCATTCCAAATAAAATTCGCCCATTTTTTATGATCTATTTTTAAATAATTTTTAAAAATTTTTGGAAAAAATTTTGAATTATAACCTATAAAATTTTTTCCATGAACTTAAATTAGATGTATTTCTAAGTATACCTGCAAAAAATTATAATAAATAAATCCGGCCTTAAATTTAATTTGAATAAAAGCTTTTTGTTCAAAATTTTCGAAGATATATGTGAATTTATATATTGGCGCGTTTTGAAATTTGGCATATTTGTTGAAAGCGATAATAACATCTAATGTGGTTTATGCACTTTGCTAAAATTATTTGAAAGGAACGATGTGACTTTTTTTCCACTCATGAAAAATGTAAAAAGGTAGGAAAGATGTGAATTTTTTTCCGCTCGTGCTCAATGAAAGGGATAGGAAAATTGGTTGCCATGTATTAAGAAGTTCGCCAAGTGAATTATTCTTCGCGCAAACTGAAAAAAATTCGCCAAGTTTTGAATTTCTGCGGAAATTTCGCACCAAATTTTACAAAATTTAATACTTAGGCATAATTTGAGTTAGAATCGAAATGTGGAAAAAAATTGCTATGTTATTTCAGAAAAAGACCAGTTTTATGTCAAAATACCTATGTTAGAACGATAATATATATAAATGTAATATATATCCTATGTCGCGCTTTCGTGACATGAAAAACGCAATTTGAAATTCGTCAATCATCCCAGTACAAAGGGAGATATAGAACTGTCCTCCCGCTTTTTTTTGCGCAGTTTACCTAAGGAATTTCTTTTAGATCTTTACATTAATTTCTGGAACACAATATTTATTTATACTTAATTTAAAGACATTTGATAAACTATCCATTTTAAATATGTTGAGATTCCAGTTCAATCTTTCTTAAAATTTCATGAAAGATAATTTGTCTCCCCTAAGTAATCTAGCTAATAAATATTTGAATGAAATATTAATCGAATTTTAGATAAAAATATGTCAATATAAAAAATTACGTTCCAAGTTAATCAATGAATAATATTTCACACCAACATTAAAAACTGTAAGTGTGTTAGAAATAACAATTATTTTAAAAGTAATCTGGAAAATTTTCTATGCGTATGATAAACAAGTAACTTATTTGTTATATTTTGTTTCCGAAAGAGTAAATTCTAAAAATATTCTGAGTGTAATAATTAAAAAATATACTTCAAAAAGTGCATGAAATAAACAAAAATATCCCCTGCCGCTCTTTTAAACGCAACAATCTGCATCCTACTTTTGGGGGAAAGTCTTGAGAAAAAAACAGGAACAGGTGTTGCAACCTATTTCCTCAATAACAACATCCTTTGCTCAACAAGGGGTAATTATCATTAAAGCCGGTGTTCCCGATTTACATACCACAGCGTGGGAGAATATTGAGGAAAATAACCGCGAATCTTTTTTTTTCCTAACATCATCGAGGAACTTTAGTATCATCTTGCAGTGGCTTTGAAGCACTGAATCCAAGATGCCGTTTTCTTTTGCTTCTCGCTATTTTAGAAGTGGCAATTTCCATTTTCAGTACGTGCACGTTTCATTTTCTTTTGCAAGATCTTCATGAAATCACTTGCATAAGCAAGGAAATATCATGTTTGTTGATGTTCTTCAGGCTGATGATGCTGATACAACGATACATAAAAATGCCCCTTTTAATGCCGTTAGAATAGAGTCAGAATCGTGGCTGCCGTTTCGAAAAGTTAAATAATTCTGGAAACCGTCTGATAAAAGCTGAATTATGGATATTTTAATTGAACTATTGTAGATTATCTCAACGGCCAATAATTATTGACAACTGGATCTTGCTGATTCTAGAGAAGTATTCTTAGTGTTATAAAGCATTTTAAACAGTGAAGAATTTATTACGAATTGTTATTACTGATATTAAACTAAGAAATGTGTGAAGAACATGATTATAAATAAATATTGAAGTATACGAATATTTCTATGTCAGTTATATAATATCTGCGCAGGGATGGATTATTATCATTATTACTTACTGTTGAAACATGTAATAATTCAACTTTTATATGGAATGTGTTTTCAAGAAACAAACGTCAGAATTTCTAAATACACATTTACTATTAGGAAAGTGCTATTCACATTTATAAATATAATTTAGAGTCTTATTTGATTTTGATTAACTGCTCTGGAAATCAATGTACTTAATATTGCAAATTATACCTAAAATAGATGAAATGTGCATAATATGTTTTAGGATAATATGATAGAGATTATAATTAAAAACCCACAGTGAAAGGTAATACATTTGCTAGGATAACATTAACAGAGTTGTTATGCTTAAACGAACTACCTATATATTTGCATTCTGTTCTTAGAAATTATATTTTACTACAAGTGATTAAACTTTTGCATGGAAAATGCAAAGAATATTGCAGACATATGAGCAGCTGAATTTAATGAAAACGCATAAATCAATTCAGATGCAATGTGCTATGTATAAAAGAACAGCAAGAAGGTATTTAGAATAGCTCACCTTTAAGCAAGTAAACCAAAAAAAAATGAAATAATTCCAACATATGATGGAGTAATTTAATGCACGGTAAAGCAACCAAGTAAAGTGAAACAGAAAAGGATTTGTGCAGTAATTGGTAATAGTAATATTTCAGCATTTAAATTCCATGTTTACTTTAATCTGTTAGCTTAGTGTTTGAAACGCAACTGAAGTAAAATTTTTTACCATTTTCTTTACAATTCATTGTACAGATAAATAAAAGCAGCTCTTAAGTAGTTAATATCTGTTTAATTATTATCAATATATATTTCAATTGAAATGCATTTATTTTCTAAGCAAAATATGTGAATACGTTAGCATTAACTTTAATTATACAATTACTGAATTCAAGTTTGAATAATAAAGTGAATCTGTTCTGTATATATAATTATTTTTATATAATCGTTCTAAATTCAGCTTCTGTGTATATGTGTGAAGATAAAATATATCTATAAGTGGGTAAATGCGTAAGTATTTAGTTCTTCTATGTTGATATCTTCAGTTAAAAAATAAGTCGAATTTAGTCCGAATTTGTCACATGACGATCATCTCACGCAAGTATATTTTTTTCAAATTTAAAAACACAGTTGAGAGAGAAGCAATTATTAGTGCAATGTGTTACACTATGTTATATTATTTATTTATGTTTTTACAGTCTTATATAAAATAAACTGTGAGAGCATATATTCTCATGCATTTGACTTCTGTGGTTTAATCGTCATCGAAATAACTGACATGCGTTTAATTTAAATACGCTGTTTATCACTTTGCAATATTTTAATCTTTTCAGATTTATTCTACCTTTAGATATTTTAAATTTAATGTAGCTTGCTTATTTTATTTTAATAGAAAATTTATCATTCAAGTACACGTCTTTCGAAATTGCTAAGAGAATTGTAGTATGTGCGAGTAACTTGAGTCCTGAGAAAATAAAATTTCTAAATTTTCATTTATCATAAAATTTTACTAGCTTATTGAATTATTTTGACTCAAAAAAATTACGCCTACAAAAATTATTATACTGAGTTCATAATATTGGAATCAGAGTTTGCGATAGTTTCAGACTCAACACAAAGAATTATTGTTTTAATCTTATCTACAAAAGTACTTAAAGTTATACCAACCTCTTTTTTTTTAATCTAAAAGGAGCACGAGTACTTGATCGAAATTAACTACAAAATAAAGCGATCCAAGAGATTTTTAAGAAAAGGTATTAATTGTCCATTTATCTTATTGCTTTGGCGTTTGATCTGAGAAGATGCATTAAGTTAATTACTTCATAATTTTTAAAAACTTTTTAAAACAGATTGCGTTTTCAGTCCATGTAACAGTATAATAAACAAAATACAGATATAACAAATAACTACTCATAGTCAGTATAGTAGCCCTGACAGATTTAGCATCCCGCATTTCTGAAAAATAATTGCAGTCGTACTAAAGAAGTTGAATAAATAAGAGTTAAGTTTCTGAATATTTTCAGAATCCCTATGTGTAGAAGGAAGAAATTTCCTTGTGAAACAACTGGACTTGACCAATCTTATTTATTCATTTCTGAATTTTACTCGAGAGAAGATTTTTGAAAATGGTATCAAATAAGCAAAGATATTCAATCAATTTATGGCCAATTGTTTGTTAAAATATCTTAGCAACTAAGTTAGAAAAGGAAATGCATAGACTCATAATTTATCGACATACTTATGAATTTATGGAGTGATTATGTCAGCGATACAAATATTTCTTTAATTAGTTAGTTGAATTTTTTTTATTTATTTAATCAAATAAAATTAACAGAATTTTTCTTTTGTCCTAGAATTTGGAAATGTTTAAAAATTTTACTTAATTTTGTTGATTTGTTTTTCGCTAGTATGCAAAAATTTCCTGAGGTAAACATCCTTATTTATTAAACATGGAACTGGAATTATTTTCCATATAATAATCAATTTAGAAAAATGTAAAAGTCATGAACATACCGGGTGGCGCAGAGTTCGACAGAACTACAGTTCATAACCTGATAAGTTAAGGAAGCATTAGTTATTCCTATAATAAAGATACACCATTTTCAAACTGAGTGTTGTTTTGAAATATTTAAATAATGTTCATTATATGCATTCAGTGAAAGTTCATTGGTTTCATTTAGTTCACTGATGCTTTGAGTGAAATATTTTCTTTTCAGTGCACAACTAAGAAACAGATGATAAGTGGAAGAAAATAATGACAATTTATATATATTTCGCAGTGAGAAGATCTAATAATGTATTACTGTAATAGTTCTAGCAATCTCAAACTGCACGACTAAGCAATATGATTAAAATGTGCTATATACACTGCGTAGTATTGAGACTGCTGTTAAGGCGTATTATTTCTTGAATTTATGAAACATTTTTAAATTTATGAATAAGAATTAATTAATGGATGTAACTTATTAATAGACAATAATAACAGGTATTGCAGACGTCTAAATTTCTTTTGTATATAAGTATCAATAATTTACCTAATAAGGAAGCTAGAATGTTTGGCGATGAAGGAGCAGTTATAAAATTTATCATTTCTAAAACGAAAAGGTTAGTGAAAAGTAACTGGTTACTAAGAGTAATCAAGGAACTCGGTAATGAAAACGTACAGAGATTCTTGTCTTATTTTTGAATTCGGTTTTAGTTATTTTATTAACCAATTAAAGAAAAATTTCAAATTAAGCTGAATTATTTCAGTTAATTTAAATATGCATGCAAGTGCATAATGTGATCTTCATCTTGTACTTTATTTGCGAATGCATGTACAGAGAATAAGATCTACGGATATAGCCAAAATATTCTAAATCTGATTTCAAAAATTAAAACGTTAATTTTCTTATGTATCATATTTTTGACTTGTATTTCTTAACGTTTATGACTTGTGTTTTAATATATGAATATATTTTTTACGCGAAATAATAATAATAATAATAATAATAATAATAACAACAATAATAATAATAAAAGACCAAACTAACTTTAACCGCTTGCCTAGTTATTCCTAGTTAATTTGGTCGTAAAAATAATTATCACGATTTAACTCGTGATTCATGATTCATAACAGACTTTTTTAATTTACTCCTAATAAACATGGGTGTGTTTTGCTGCGGCTATGCTGGTGACCTTCACGATATTTTTTTATGAGAATACGTGATTTTTATACCATGCCTTAACTTCATAATCCATATAATAATTTACCATTTATTTTACCATAAAACTATTAAAAAACACCAAAATTTTGAAGAGATATTTGTAGAATCTCTTACGTTTTCTTTAGTAATTAAAAGTATGTAATAAAAAGTGACTACAATTTGCACGAAAGCCGAAAAATGAAGGGTCAGTTAATGGGTTAGATATATGCAACTCAAATTCTTATAGTGAAGCAGAGGAGAGGGTCCTATAATATAATCCATGAATTTTCATAAGCGTATTTCCACCAAATTATAATTCATGTTTATTGGAAGTTTTGACGTTATGTTAGCGAATATATTTTACTAGTTTTTTAAATCTGAAATAGATGAATAGCAGTATAACATTTTAAAAATTAAGCAAATACTTTAATTAATGCTTTAATTAAATTTAATCATCAAGTACTCTTTTCCTCAGTGTCAGACTCAAATTAATGCATTTTCCCCCTCTAGACTAAGCATCAAGTGACATACCTTCTTTGTGTACTTCAGTTTGGTTCCAAATTTACTTCTATTTTGTAATACTAATGGAATATGTACCCTAATTTTACATTAAAACATAAATATGCAGATAACATTATTAAATATAGTACGTATATTTATTCTTTGAGGCATTTCAAGTATGCAAGAACTATTATACTTTGACTTTTGATTTAGTTTCGAATTAGAAGTGACTCCCGGAAATGAGTTTTAAACATCCATTCTGAGAAGATTATTAGTATATATGAAACAAACTGAGTTTCGATAAAGTGCGTCCCAAGGAAGCTCATTAAGCTAATTTACACTCGTTAAGCAAATTGAAGTTTAATTATGTTGCTTCTTGAAAAGGGATTAATGTATTGAGTTGAGACATTCGAGGCTGAGGTAAAATGTCGTATTTTTGAAAAATTGAGAAACTTTATGTTAGAGCTCCCCCCCCTGACTTATGCTTTTAAAATACTCTGATTCGACTCCGAAAGAAAATAACAAGCTTAATGATGTTAAAATTTCTAGAACTTAAACTTAATTCTTCCATCTCTCTGCTGTCTTTAATAGCTGATGTACGTAGATTCTGTATAATTACAGAAGTGATTGAAAAATCAGCAAGTTTTCCAAAATGTTATTATAATATTTTAACTAATTACTGTAACTGAAAATTTTGTTAACATTCTTTTTAACATTTCGATAACATCAAAGAGCACTGTATGATATCGAGGCGATGTTTCGAAATACTTTTTCAATTCAGAATGCACTTTTCTCCCCTCTAGGAAGGAGCACCAAGAGAAATTAAGAAATTTTAAGATTTATTATCTGCTGGAAATTATTTTGATGGGCATGCTATTTTTATTATTTCATTATTTTAGAATTTTTAAAGCCACTGACGATTTCAATTCATTTAACAAAACCTTTCGAATATAATTTATTTCGTTTGGATTGAAAACATTCACATGCTAAACTATTACAGTGTTCTGGTGTTATAAATCTAACAATTTCATATTTGAACACTAAAACGTTTGTGTACTATATGCTGTACATGTTTTTAACACATAAGACAACTAATCTTTGTCAAAACGCATACTAGAGCATTTCAGTTACTAAAGGATTTGAAAAATTTGAAAGGATATCAAAAGTATATATTTTCAGTAAAAAATTATTTATTGGCATTGACATATCTCTAATATATTGTCAATTAATTACATCTTTAGAATAAAGTTTGCAGGCTTTATGGCTGAGCATATTCTTGAGTGATGTTATTGGTGTCTGTAAATGTGTAGTCATCCTTTAGACTAACAATTTTTACTGAAATTTTCTACAAGAATCCATATTCTAAAACAATTTAAGTTACACGACAGGAAAGCACGGTAAGATACAAATAAACTAACTGGAACGGAAATGTAATGTCAAATTTTATATAGGCTCTCTGTAAAACCTTCGACACTTTTAAATAAATGTATCCGTTTGATTAATATTTAATAATTGTATTCATTTTAAATGCATTTATGTTCTTTAATTATTTAGCTGAATATAAGAACTTTTTGGCGGCGGGGGTCTTTTGCTTTGATCGCATAGGAAATTTTGTTTTGATTTCTAAGTAAAATTAGTGAAGCTAATGAACTAGCATTAGAAATTAGAGCTTAATGAATTCTAAGTGAAATTAGCGCATAGTACAAACTTATTTTAGAGGAAATGAAGTAATGAATGATGAATCACTAAAAACACTGTTAAAAATAAATTAATCTGCCCTTTTTACATTTACGTCTAATAATTTTCAGTTAATTAACACCATTTCGAAATAACTCGTTTATATTTAACTAAGATATAAGCTATTTTCTCCTTCGTTTCTTCATAACTTCGTGGTCCAGGTTCGAGTTCCGAAGATTACATTGCTCATTTTTTTCATGTTCCCTGCATCGAAGTATCCTAATGACTCTACAGTGGCGCCCGAACTAAAAAGGTGGTAGATGATGATTATTCACTACCAGGATTCGGCGATTGGGTTCTATCTCCAGTCGCTCTTTAAAAGGGGGAGTATATAAGGTATTTTCCCCTCTTTTCTGCATGCTTTTGCAGTGTGACGGCGGCACACTCGGCGCGTATTCGAGAGGTACAAATTCGGGTTCTGGCGAAGGCATTGCTAATTTTTCATGTCTGTTGCTTCAGAAAAACTTAATGACTCTACAAAGATGGGATTAAAATTTTTCAAATGGCTAACATTTTATTTACCTTTAATATAACCATTATATATTGAAAAACTAAAGTCATTTTAATTTCGAATAACGATGCATTTATTTCTGGTAAATTTTCTAGTAGATCCTGATCGAAATGAAATAACAACGTTAATGGAAAATTATGTACCGAACCTTTTTTACTGTAGGAACGAATTTGGCATTCTTTCTTATATGATCATATTAAAAGATGATAAAAACTCTTTATAGCATAAAGCCATTTAATTCTTATGCAAAAGAAGAGTTCAATATTTTTAGAAGAACGCAAATGAAATTTACGAATATTGTAAATGAAAAGTAATGAAATGAATATGACAGTAAATTACTCTTGCAAAACCATTTTTGTCAGCTGAAATAAAAAAGCCGTAAATCACAAGAAATATTTTCTAATTAACTGCTGGTTGTTTTCATCATCTGCAAAATCTAGTTTCCTCAAAAGTTTACACATAAATTGAAACTTTCCTCTCAGAAAGTGCTAATTACCTCAAATACCCACAGATGAATTTCTTAACAAGCTACTATCAGTTAATTTAGTTACGCACTACTTCTTCAGAAGCAAAAATTATCTAATTTAGGATGATTCCATCGTATTTCCGAAGGTGTGTTCGTTATTATTAAGGTGCGGCATGTGGACTCCATATCCAACACAGTGGCGACAAAAACAGCAATTTCCGTGTGGGCCGGTCAGAAAGCCGATGGGCGGTGATGCTTTTTAATAGCTTTTTTTAAGAACAAATCTTTTATTCCATGGGGGCAGATTAAAGACCTAGTAACAGAGTGAATTTCCTTGTTATAATGTCATATGCCTCATGTAAAGGAAACGGGGCTTGTTACTTAGCACGTAATAAGATGGAATACCGTTTTATATCATGATCAATCCTAAAAAGGAAATGGGAGTTTTTTGTTGCTGCCATTTAGATTATCTCACGGTATAAATTCGCATTACGCATTACTCTGAAGCTATCAAACATGAGAGTCTCTGTCGAATTTGTATGTTTAAGAGGAAACTAGTTTTTGTTACATTTGTATGAATAAGCTGTATAAATGTTATTAATAAATACCCAGCGCAGTTTCCGACAGCTGTTTATATCGACATATTTACGTTGTAGTTAAGGCTTTATCACTGTATCATGACGATATGTAAGAAATTTGAAAGCATAAAACAAGGCTTTAATGAAGGCAAACTGAATATGTGAAATATTTTCGCTGAGAACTTATCAAAAGAAAGCAATATCACAGCACACTTTAAACTGACACACTTTTTTTTTTTTTAAATTGTCAACTTTTGAATCTAGTAAAAAACAGTGTTTTTTAATTCTAACAATTTTACATTTAATTTTATTTTATATGTGGTAAATCCTTTATTGTAGTTACTTTTTGATAAATTTTCCAGTTTCTCCGCTTTTCTCCCGAAATCTTTTAGGAATGTGTTTGATTTGTCTCATACTGTTCATATACAATAAATATAATTGATAGAATATATGACTAGATCTTTTGATCAATGAGTATATGTTAGTGCGAATGTCTCTTTCAAAAAACTGACAACTTTCCTGTTTTAATTTTAGTTTCTGCTATTACGAATATGCACACAAATTTTTTGAGAAAGTGTTTAGTAAAATTTTCATATCATTTACTATTTTTTAGAGTTAAATAATATTTTAAGTCGAATAATACCGTTTTCCTCAGGTCTAATAAGTTATTCTGACATAGCTTTTATAGCTGTCCTTCAGATTTTGCTTTACTAAAACCAAGTTAGAATAACTCTAATTTGAAATACAGTTATTCTAATTCACTAATTCACTATTACGCTTATTATTGTTAAGTTAAAATGCTCTTAAGCTTAAAAATTATAAGTCTTTGTTCTTTTATTGATAAAAAGTAGAAATAATGACACTATAGGTGAATATATGTAAATTAAAAATAAGTATTATTCACGAAAACTGTATCTTTTCCGTTAATTTAGTGTCAGTCGTTTGAACAATGCACTGAATAAAATAACAATAATTTAATGCTAATGAATTTTATTACCAACGAGTCGATTCCTAGAATTAATTCTATTTATACAGAATTATTCAAAAAGTATTTATGTATACTTGAACAATAATTTAAAAATTATTAATGGCTTTTTGGATATATAGATCTTTCAACTCCATTAATAGTTTTTTCAAGTTTCGAATACATAACACATGTTGTGAAATATATATTGAATCCAACTAACAGTTATCACCATTAAAAATTACGAAATTAAAATTATATTACCATAAAATTTGAGCATGAAAACTATTATCATATGTTTCCTATTTTATGCAAATTATTTTAAAATTAAATTTTTATCTATATTTCATTTGTAGCGTTAACATTTTGAATATTTTAACAATCACTCAATTAGTTCTTTATACACTATCATGCAATTAATTCGTTCCTTCTTATTTTTAAATACTACCGCCAAGAGGTATGCACATAATGTATCCAGACATGCGACGGAAATTATGTGTTAATAGCTATTTATATTATATTGTAATATGACATGTTTTAAAAACGCATTGCCACAAAATTATCTTAATTGTCATAAATTTATAGTTTAAATACTTTTTCATGTTACGAATATGTGCTGAAAAATTTCCCGCAGCTTGCCGTTAAGGAAACCGACAACTAGAAGCCAACCGCGGATCCAATGAAATAATTCCCTTGTTTCGAGTAACTATCGTCGAAACAGACGATCTATTCGACCGGCTACGCTTTTCCCGCGGCTTTCGCATTACTTCCTAAAATCTTCGCCGACGATATTTTCCTCGCTAAACGTAACTGAAAAATTTCAGCCAAAACTTTGCAAAATATTTTTTTATTAAAAAAAATTAATTTGCTTTTCATACGCAGCTGGAATATCTGTGATTATGTAATAAATTGCAATTTACTGTGTTTGTAATTACATATTAAGATGTTTCTAAAATTCTGTTATTTCTGTCCATAATAAATTTTGAAAGAAGGATTTTACTAACGTAGATATAAAGTTTGAGGCTTTGGAAATCCTTAGGAAATGTTCCGCATTTAAAATTTTATTAAATTCTTCAATGTGC
Source organism: Stegodyphus mimosarum (assembly GCA_000611955.2). Taxonomy (NCBI): domain Eukaryota; kingdom Metazoa; phylum Arthropoda; class Arachnida; order Araneae; family Eresidae; genus Stegodyphus; species Stegodyphus mimosarum. The sequence continues at coordinate 149,337 of KK122345.1, forward strand.
AGTTTTATGGTACTTTATTCTTTGATTGAAATATTTGCATTTCATACTGATTATCCCTAATGATAATGTAAGTAGAACCTTTCAGAATTCGAAAAAGCGAAGGCTATTAAACAAAAAATATTATTAAATATGTAGTATATGAAGATTTAGAATATAACCGAAATAAAGTTTTCAGTGATAATACTAGAAAATGAGAACTATTAATAGTGAAAGTCTTATTTATAATTTTGTTTCAATTGTTAAGAAAGTAAACAACCTATTGAAATAATTAGGCAATATGACACTTTGTATCTATTATTTCTGTTATTTTATTGCATACTTCCGTTTTTTAAAGTACCAAGTAACTGCTGATTTTAAGATTCATTACGAAATTTCTCTCACCAACATTTTCCACCAAATTCTAATCAACTTATTAATTTATAACTGGTGTAATAGATTAATAAATTGTAACTTATTAATTTTAACTATAAATATAATAATAGTTACAAATTAATAATAATATATTAATAAATTGTATTATTATATCGTAAAAAAAAGTAAATAATTTTAATATAATAATATAATTTATTATTACATTAATACTATTTTAAAACTATTATTCTGCAATTATTGTATAGTTTCATTAGCTCTTATTTCGTAGTCTGCTATTTATTAATGTTTTTCTTGGCACGCAGGTAGGTGATGTATTCATTTCATTATGAAATCAATTGATGTTTTAATGACTTCTTTTTTTAATCAAGCCGTATAATTTTCTGGTATGTTGATCTGCTTGAATATTTGTAGCCTACAGAGTTATTTACTGTCAATTACAAAGTAAGAAAATTTTATTAAAAATGAAATAAAGTGTTGCCTCTGATTAGAAAAAATTAATTTTTCATATATATTTCGTTATCCTTTATCTATATTTACGTTAATTTTTTCTCTTTAATTTTTCTTGTATTTTTCCTTTAGAGCTTGAATTGCGAAGATTTGCATATTACATTATTTATTATTATAATCATCCTTCAACGGATCTAGATGAAATTTTCTATATAAATCCTAATCCTATATAAAAATAAAAAATTGTAAAGATTTCTGACACTGATTTAATGAGTTATACAAATAAGTGAATAATTATTGATTTTGAATTATATGCATGATAGCCAATTTTACACAATATAGCTGATATCGAATTCTTTACATAAAGAAATCTGGAAGAGAGATTACTAACTTTATTTGGCATTACAAAATTGCACCATTTTGCTTATCAACTTAAGACTTTTTCTCCACTAATACTCCACAGAATGAAATCTGAACTTAAAAGTTCTCTAATTAATACATTTGTAATTTTGAACATAGCTAAAATTTTTAAAATAATGAGGAAAAATGGAACTATCGAGGTAACATTATAGTTTATGTCTAACTAACAGGAATTTTATTTTGATAAAATTTCAACGTAATAAATATCTTAGCAAAATGATAATTGTAAAATTTCGGTTAAATTTAAACGCATTACATTTAAAATTTTTTATCCATATAGGCAGAAATGAACATTTCCTTATTTTACTTTGAACGCTGTCAGATTATACTCTAAGAGACTTAAGAGCTGATTTACAGATCGTATTTTTATAAAATAAGCCATTGCGCTTAGACAGTCATTGTACCAAAATAAGCTATTGTACCAAGAGCATTTATTTAAAATAAATGAAATGTAAACCATAAAAAATTCTCCTGAATTCTCCTGTTGTTTTGCTGTAAATGAAGTAAACTTTGATAAATGGTGTTTTGTTGGAATGACGAATGTATAATTATCAGTAAAAATCATACAGAAACATCACAGACAATCATTTGTTGAAATTACATACGATCTATTAATCTATACCTGCACGCTTTTACTATTATTTGAAGTTTTGATATTACTCTTCAGGGTGCGTGTTTTGGTGCTGATGTGTTATTATGTTAGAAAAAATTGTAAGTTATAAAAATGTTAAAACTTCTGCACAGTTAAATTAAATTTTGATTAATACGTAAAATGTATTTAAACTAAGTAAAAAAGATAAAGCATAAATATTTCATTGGAGAATTACTCTGTCTTTTGATGTCATTCCTTAAAAGCTTTGTGTTCGTGTTTATTCTTTTATAAACTGCAGAAACATCTATGAAAATGTTTCATTTAAATATCATTCGTTAATGATGGAAAAAAAAAGAAATTAAATTAAAAGGGGAATTTATTTGTGAAAAATTTATATGTTTTATATAAATATTTTGGTAAATATGTAAGTATACCTGAAACCTAGTATATAGTTATTTTAAATAACAATGGTATTACAAACAGACTTTTCTTTCAAGATTAGCATACATTAATTGATATATTATTATTCTACTGATGTATTATCATTATTATTGTATGACGTATTATTTTTGTACTGAGATTAGTATGCAATTGATGTATGGTAAGTATATAATGCATATAAATGTTTAGCAAGAATACATAAATAGGATACATCTTAAATAAAATTTTCTGTTTTTTTGTTAATGTATTTTGAATATGAATAAAAATACTTATTTGATATTAAAAATCGAAATAATGTAAATAATGTAAGTTCCTAAATCATTTCATTTTTCTCTTTATACTATATATTTCAATATTTCTTGGTAGTAAATTCTTATACAGAAATTTACATCCTATTTGGCTGATATTTATAGAGACAACAATTTAGTTTTAATCGGAAAAATAATAATGGTTTCGTATTTTGCAGGTTAGAGTTTTTAGCAAATTTACCCCCCCCTTCCTACAGTTTTCTGAAGGAAAACATGTTTTCGTCTTGTAAGGCTGTCTTCTAACAGAAGCGAAAATCTTCCCATCCGTAATAGCGTTGGTCAACCCCTATTGCTAGAACCTTCAATTAAGTGGTCGGCCTCCTCGGCGTCCTATAATTTCGTATATCACAAACAACTAGCCACTAAGAGGAGAATCTTTATATTTTCGCTTTGAAAATAACCACACTTGAGAGCTGAAATCCTACTTTTACTAAAACTTTGCTCGTTTATATCAGTTTTATATATGTTTATTTTGTTCTCCTTTTGCGAGTTTAAGGAAATATGCAAATATTTTAATATTATAAAGAGAATGTTTACGTATACGTTTGAGCAACTGAACCTCAATGCTGTCTGAGTTAACTGTAAGTTATGCGTACATATTATATTATTCACTTGAAAACTTTGCCACTCAAATTTTAAAGATCAACTTTAGATACACCGATGGTTAAGTGCAACATAGACACCGATGGTTAAGTGCAATATAGTAACTTTTGTTAAGTACATCGAAAAGCTACAGTGTTTCTTTCAGATTTACAAATGAAAATAATTTCCCTGTAAGTAATGCCTAAAATGAAATTAAAGAAATGTTTAACTTCTTGATGCCTTACTTTATTTGTTCATCATTACGTATTTTATAATTAATTCAAGTCATAAATAATAGTAAATTAAAATGCCATCTTTCAGGCCTTAGTAAAGGCAATTACTAAGGCCTGAAACTGTGGTCTCTTTATTATGGAAGCACCGGACATCTGGGCCACTGTTGCTTCCTATGTTTTTTTGTTTGGTTTATGTGATCACGGCAAAACACAGAGGGCTATCTGCCTAAAACCAAGGATGCCTTCGTGGAGGACTGTGTAAGGGGAACTAGCTCGTATACATGTAACACATGGGGAAAACCACGAAAACGCCCATGCAGCCAGCCTGTTTGTGGGGATTCGAACCTCGGACAGAACTACTAGATTCACCGCTTGGCCGCTGGTGGACCTATTGTCTCCTATGAAGCGACGGACAAAATTGCATCCGTGTTTTCTCTGGGATTCGAACCCGGGCCCTTCGGCAGTCAGAATCACTAACCACTTTCCTTTCGAGCGGCTTCAGAATAGAAGCAGAAAGAATAATTTCACAATATGGCTAAAAAAGGGCTATTAAAAATCTATGTGGACATTATTTCATAGCAAACCTTACTGACGTAAAAATGTTATTGTCTATTATGTACGCTTGTTTTTTATTCTATCCCAATATTTTTACTCCTCTAAATAGTCTTTCTCTAAACGTTTTTAATAATTGTGACCAAACCGCATTTTTTTGGAAGTAATAATTTGTAAAATTTTTCACCTCATATTATTTAAGTTATATTATATTATAGTTATTAGTTATATTATTTAGTTATATATTAGTTATATTACTTATATTATTTAACTAATTTAATTTTAAGCTTTATAAGTTGTAGAATCATCAGGTTATTATGAAGCAGGAGTACGTGAAAAATGTGCAATGCCCTCACCGGGACTCGAACCTGGACCTCTCGAATCCGCACCGAGTGTGCTAACCTTTACACCACGAAGGAATCCTACAAGCAGGGAGAAAATACAGCTTAATATTCATAATACACGAGAACTAGTTTTTCCGTTGAAATTAACTTGTTCATATGTATGTATGTGAACGTGTACACCCGTATATTATTATTTCAAACGAACATGCTGTAACTATCTCATCAAAATTTAGCTGGTGACACATTTTTGTACTTTTTGATGACAGTGACGCGTTGTTTCGACGCTTCTGTGCAGATTCGTATCTTATCAAGCAAGTAGACTTCCTCACGTTACTTTGACTAATCTTCCGGTTAATGCTGGTTTATGTTATACCTTTATAGCCCTCCGGCAAAGATTGGCATCTCATCTAGAAGCGACGGCATCTGCATACATAATTATTTACTCCTCACCTACTTGTCAGTCGCTGTTCTTCAAACTGGACGCAATTTTCAAGTAAATGTCACATGTAAATTTTGCTGTCTGACCTATTGATTATTGTATACAATATTGCGAAATTGCGAACGACTGTTATAAAAATGTATTTCCTTTAAAAATTTAAAATAAATATAAAAAACTGGACTTATGTATTTTTTCCTCTCTTGTGTTAAAATGCTTACTAATTTTTCACAAAACAGCAGATTCAGAATATAATTTAATTATTTAAGAAATAAAAAAACGATATCTCATAATTAAACTCCTAGTGTTAAAATATTTATTAACTAATAATAGTACCATTTGGTTTCATATATATATGAAATATATGGAACTAGGTGGTGTGCTTTATTCAGATTTTGTTTAGTTTAGATGAGAGAAATTTAATGGAGAGCCCCCGAAGGGGACGAGTCCGAGGGTCTTCCCTACCCCCAACCTCTTAAGAGGACTTTCGGCTCGCCGCAATTTAGAGTGCCCCCCTTCCGCACGGCACTATACATTTACAAACATCTATACCTTCGCCGGAGTTCGAACTGTAGACTCCCCTAACCACTCTACTGTCTGGATGGCTTTATTAGTTGTTCTTAAATTATGCACACCAACCACTTGTGCAACGGGGGGGGGTCGTGCTAAGCAACATTGCTTTACAGCGTAATGAATACCTAAGAAATCAAATGTGAGATTTTACTTGGGCAGTACTGTTTAAGCATACGTATCTTTCTTACATGACCGTATTTCAGCAACTTTACGTTAGTTAACTTTTAAATATTTATATTAACTTTCTTTATATTAATGTAATTTTACAGCCAATTCAAAACTGATTTTCTTCTTTTACTACACAGATAGAGAAAAATGAACTCTAGCTTTAAATTTAAATGAGCAGTTTTAGCATTTAGAAACGATGTGACGTTTTATTGCTGTACCTAGTGTTTTAAACGTTTCATATGTTTGACTCTAAATACACACAAATTCATGCGCCGTAATATAATACATATGCGTCATAAATGTATATAAATATATGCATGAGCGTGTGTATATAGTAATCCAAAAGTAAATACCTGAAAATAATAAATTTTATAATTGCATTAACCTTAAGTTTCTATATTACATTTTGCTTCAATTAAATTTGTTGGAGAACATTGACAGTATTTCTTAAAGGTGGATGAAATAACTGAAAATTCTTCTTCATAGTTTTCCATATCTTTTCATATTTTCCATAATTTAATAAAAGGGGTTGTTTAAACTGTGATAGTAAAAATTTCTGATACCATTACTTCCTTAAATTTATTCTTCTTTCTTCAAAGTTATGTCTATGTATAGTACTTTATTATTTTTTAATTCCCTAATTTATTTAAAACTTCGATTTACAAGCAATTAAAAATGCATATGTGATAGAAGTACTGATTGCACTGCTATTTTTGCAAAATATTTAGTACTTGAATTCGTGTAAGATATTTAAAAAATATAATCGGCACTTAAGAATATGATGACAGATGCTCTTCTCAGCCATTTCATGAAAATTTTCTGAAACTTGTTAGTTTAAAAATCGTTCTACTGCATTTAAAAAGTTCTACTTTATTTAAAAATATGCAAGATTTTACAATAGTATTGCGTAATAAATTAAAAAGCATATAATATGTAATTTTTAATACTGGTTTTATTACAAATGACTCATCAAATTATAACAAGAAAGCAATAAATTTCATAACAATAATTAAGTTACATAATTTTATATTAATTAATGCTAAATTACTTTATGTGACGACGTACGTATTAATGTACCTTATGTTAAATTAATACATCATTTTTTTTTCATCAGCTGTAAAAACAGCAAGAAAAAATCTGCAAGAACTTTCGAAATTCTGTTTGCAGAGTTTCTAAAAAAATATGCAAAGCAGTGGAATTAACGAAACTGTTGTACGAAAGCGAATAACATCTGAGTATAACGGGAAAGGCTTGAAATTATTAGCTTCCATAACTGACTTATTTTTTGAGAAATAGCATTATTTTTATATTACGTTTGATGTTACCAGTTTTCGTGTAGGAAGATTCTACAAATAAATAAACTAAAACAAATCAGAAATTGTTTGTTTAATTACATACGGCAAAGTTTACAAGAGTTATTAGCCGGTGGGTGGGGAAGGAATGCTGTTGTAGAGAAATTTCTGAGGCAAAATGACTCGTATCATATTACATGTGGAAAAAACCAAATATAAATAACAAGAAAATTCGAATTAATTTGCTGATTTTTTTTCACAATTATTTCTTTGTAGTGCTGTTCACTAAGAAGCAAAATTGTTTATAAACAAAAAATCACATAATTATAATCTTTAAAATGCATGCATTGCTTTAGAAATGCCTTTAGAAATGTTTTCTTAGTGTTATAAGTCTTGAAACATATTTTAAACAACCAGTCAAACTTCATTTTTTGCATTATGTCGAATTAAAAAAAATCTGTAAATCCAGTTTAAGAAAAAGTCAGATAGCTTCTTTGCAAAGGAAAACATACCAGTAACGAGTTATGCGTTTTTAAACGTATATATATATATATATATAAGTTAAAAAACGCACGTAAAGCGTTTTTTAACTGACGTATATATGTTCTGCCTGTTCACAGTACCATTCGTTGGTTTGCAACAATTTGTGCCAAGAAAGAATTTTTTGTTTTAATATAAATTATCGCATCGCCTCGAATGTAAGACAGCTTCACTTATAAGAAGGTCTTCTATTTCTGATCTTATTTCGCAAGAAAAAAAAAAAGGGGGGGGGGTTCTGACATACAAGAGTACTTTACGTAAATAAGCTTGATATGCTGAACGTAATCGACAGCGAAGAAGCAAGGTCTTATGAGGTAAAATTGAGTACAAATGTTTTCGTTTAATGCAAAAGTATGCCGAATTGTATGAAAGGATTAACATTTCATGTATTTCCTTCATTCATAATCCGTGCATAATCGATATACTTAATACATTATTCCATCATTCCATACATTTTAAGCATTTCCATAATTGTTTTCTTTAATAAGAAGGCATTAATTTCGTTTTATATATCTCTCATTTCTCTTTAGGTATTTTGAATAAAAGTTTTTAATGGCACTTTTTTTACTATTTTTTCAAATTAAATTTTTATTTTGAATTGTGCGCGTCTTTTCAGTAATAGGATTATCATAACTTTTTTTTCATATTTAGTAGAATTTGTAGTTTTATAAAATGCATAGTTACTAGATGAAATACCTAATGAAAGAAAATAATAATTCTTATATTTCCTACTTTGCCTAAAAACACCAGGCATTCTGTAAAATGCCTAGGTATTCTAAAAAATACTGGTGTTTCACACATTGCATGTAACATACGTATCATTAGATAAGATTGTATCCAACATAGAGTAATTAGGGTTTAAAAAAGATTTTTGTACACTGTTATTTTGCCTGCTATCTGGAACATTCAGTCCGCTAATGGCTTTAAAGCTCATCGTCGAATCAGGTATCATTATTACGGTTTTATTATCAAAATTATAAGTTTGCATGAGTAAGCTTTGATTCAATAGGAAATGATGACGTGACTCGCAAGGGTGTTGCCACTTTTGCTGAATCCCCAACATTCTATCATTCGCAAAGAGGAATCAACTGTTCCGCTACAATAATTCCTCTACTGCCTTGAATATTCAAAATCCGAAACAATAGTAGTTACCCAGTTAAGTGGACCACGTGACTCATATCACGAAACCGTTACCTGGATACCGCAAAAATCGCAATGACTATTGAGACCCTGGGCACGGAGCAAAACGCCTGGAGAGGGCGTATCGTCCGAAAGCTCTGTGATATGACAGAGCAATGGGCAGCGGATTGTGACGACATGAGTTCGCGCGTATGTGTGCCCGCTCAAGGCCCCACCTCCGGGTTGGGGAGGGGGCCCAGGTAAAGTTGGCATTTCGTGATTCCAGTGGATGGGTGGGGCCACATGACGGATGGTTCTTGATTATGAACATTCGTTATCATTTTTGAAAGAGAGCCGCTGAAGCATTTTTGTGGTCGGATGAGGGGAGATACTGATATAACGAAGATGCTACTTTTCTCAGAAGAAGTCGAGTTTTTTTCTTTTTGTTTCTTTTTCTACAATTAACACGTGAAAATCTTCACTTGAAGCATAAGACGAAGTTTTCATATAAAAGTGGTTAAAATTGAATAAAAAAATGTACAGTGATTTTTCAGTCCTTGTAACAGTTTCTTAGACTGGTTACAGCAATCTGCTAATAATGCGTTTGATACCAGAAATGATTTTGTATGAGTTTTTCGGCATTTAAATATTTTCTCAGAAAGAATTTTTGAAGGTTTCCTTTGTAAGGTTTATCCTAAGTTTTTAACAGTTATCTTTAGTTTATGCTACTTTCCTGACCATCCTAATTTCATCTTCCAATTTCCTACCAGAATGTGTTTATAGAATCGCGTTTAATGCAAATGAGTAAGAGTAATATTTAATCCGAAGTTCCATTGACTTCGAGAGAGAGCCACAGAGTTTCTGACTAGCGCGGCTTTGCCTTTTGGTTACGATTCTCTAAGCTGTTACTACGCTTGGCTGTATTACAGGCCCTTGATAGCTTCTCTAGCTTATTCGATATTTAGGGGTAAACTACTTAGAATTTTGATAGCTTCGGCTAGACATCTTTAATTAAGCTTTAGTTAAGTCTTATTTCTTATTCTTTTGAGTTCAAGTCCAAGTGGAGGCTTTGCTGTACGCCCTGAGAAAGGAGCCATATGTTAATTCTTATTTTGAGCAATAAATGGTAATTAACCCTTCTCGAGTTTACCCCTTTATTCCTGAACTAAAGCGAACATTCGCTTAGCTGTTCATTAGGTTCCGTCACATTTAGTCGTTAGATAAAAGGGCGGAATCCTACACCTTTATTAACTTTTGAGGTTATGAAAGTTGATGAAATCATCATCCTCTATGATAAATCAGGTTTCGATGTCTTGGAAAGGCAGGTATAGGTTTGCGTGATTGTTTCTTCCTCATTTGCGGATACAACGCTGATCTACTCCTTGTTGAACAGCATGCAGCATGTTTCGTGACTAGACAACGAAGTGTCCGGCCATCCCTCGCCATATGCCTAGCTGGGAAGTGCTTGGAAGCTGGGAGGACTTTAATTTTTTTATTGTTACAAACGTTTCAAAAAGGGTCAGTTTGGGGATTTTAAAAATTTTCGATATATATATGCCCTTTTGTGTTCAGTTTATAAGTGCTTTTATTTAGTTACCATCAAAATAGTAATGTTGATATTAATGAATAATGCTGACACATGCTCTTTTAAAATCTCCCATTTTCTCTAAACTTCATTTGTGTAATGGTGGATTTTATTCATTTAGTCATTAAAGGTTTTTTTTATCATTTTTTATCATATTATTTAAAGTATTTTTTTATTTTAATTAATTGGTTATGTTATGTTACGCAGCTTTACTGTCACTTTTTATAGCCAGAATGAAAATTTTAGCTCGGCGTGTTTAAATGAGGTAGAAAGAGATAGTATTTAAAGGGAGGTTTTAGATTGCTTAGAGAGACCGTGTTCCGCCTGTTGAAGGCCCCGTTATTAGTTCATATTCTATGATAACAATCTGCCTTCGCCGTTGCTTTATTCTTGCCAATAGTGCCTTTCACGGTAATGGTTTGAGCTAACTTGAGAGGTAATCATTTCTATTTCAGCGTTTGAAGTATCTTAACATTTAACTTAGTTAGTTTATTTGAAATTCCCTATTAGAGTTACGCCATAAGTATTGGATGGTTTTTGTAAGCACAAGAAGTGACTTCTGTTCTGCTATATTGAGTTCTTAATAAAAAGGTCTTTTACATCCATCTTACGTTTCTGTTGTTTATCTAGATATAGCGATAATTCATCAAGTCTATTCAGAGCCAAAAACATTATATGGAGCTGTATTTAAATACGGAATCTTTTTGCCTTTGAGTACCAAGCTATTGCAGCCAAGTTAATATAACTTTCACCTTAGTATGACGATCGATTTTTCGTCTGACTACTAGAATATGAACACACTTTTAACTACAGAGTTGGTTGTTATGGAATTTTTCAGTCATTTACAAATTTTCCGTAACGGGAGCAGAGAAGGATTTCAGATATTTCCAGTAAAACTCCCAAATAAGGCATAAACTGTAAAGTAGATCACTAAATTCCTGAATAGAATACAGACAGGACGAAGTATGACTTTTCTGTAAACTATTCATTTACAGAAATGACAGAGATTTATTGTGGAAAAAAAAAGTAAAGTCGCAACGAAATTATGAAAAGTTGACAGCAACTACCCTATCATTTTATCTTTTGCTACTGCACGGTCTTAAAATTCTTTCCTGTCACATTCAACAGACAAATTCCACATGCTTCAGTTCAACAGGCAAATCTGGCGATATTAATTTGTAACGAATCTTCTCCTTCCTTGCCGAGTGCCTTCGTGGAGTAATCGGAAGTTTCTCTGGATAGCATAGGGAGGTCCGGGATTGGATCCCGGCGAAAGCATAGCTGATTTTTCATGTTTCCTGCTTCGAAATAAACCTAATGACTTCACAACTGAATATAAAGTAAAAATCTTTTACCCCAGCTGTTGTGTTATTACTTTCTTTTTTCAATATTTCAGCATATTAACAAACTGTAGCAGAGAATGTTTTGAATTTGCCCTTATTTTTAGACTAAAAAAGGCAGTTAGTCTCGAAATCGCACAATTAGTTCACTATAAATGCCGTGTCACTTTCCAAATTGTTGCCACCAAATATTATCGCCCTGTGTTATTTTTTAAAGGAAATAGTGAAGAATCTGCATGTATGTACCTATGCATGTGAAAAAACCATAGTAGCTACAGCCATCAGATTTTGAATAATGTCGTCCTCCACCCGAACATATGCACCTGAAAGCCCAAATTTTGAATTTAAAATTTGTCTTATTTTTTTTTCATGTTTTGTAAATCTTTAATGGATTTTTGATCAACAAACCCAGCGATTTGAAAGGGAGCATCCGCAACACTATACGGAATGAAACATTTTTATCTCCAGAGAAGAGAATGTCTAACGGAAATTCTAAAGATATGCTGTTTTTAAATATTTTGTGATTTTACTGTTGAATTGAATGTCATGTGGCTAAGCCCATGAACGTGATATATAATGAATAAAGTTAACATATACCAAGATAAAAATAAAAGGGCGGAAACAATTTTTTGTTAGCCATCTTACTAAGAAAACAAAATACTGATGTGATAAACTAAGGAAAGACTGAAAAAAATGTAAATATACATGCAAACACTAGGCACGGTAATAGGAATTTTAAACGTATGCTGCTACGCAGCTTTTAAAATTTTGTGATTTTGTTATTTAAGTGCATGTGGCGTAAGTGCTGAAAAACAATTCTTAATAATTAAACTAAAAAGAAAGAGAAAAGGAAAGAGAGGAGGGGAAAGAAGTTAGCAGGAGTGAATGCAAGGGCACTCTGGTACACTTCGAGCTCACCGAGAGTGTAAAAAAACTTGATAAACATTTTTGGGGACAGTTAAAATGTGAAAGCTTTCAGATTTTTATTTATTTAATTTATTCATTAATGTGCAAAGTATAATAATTTTGAAAAATACTAGATTTAAAAATTTGACGTGTACACCACATTACTTCCTTGTACGGAATATTAAGTTATACGCATTTTTTCTTGCACATCATTTAAATTATTTCCTCGAATTTCATTAGAGATCTATTTCTGATTCAATTAATTCAGTTTTCACTTCGCGATAAGGCAAAAGTACATAAAATCTCAAAATGTCTTTATTAAAATTTGAAAAATATAGAAAAATATAAAACATCAAATACAGTTAAAACAATTAAAGAGCACTTTTTGCAATTAAAATTAGAGTTTCTATGCAAAAACAAGCAATTCGGCCAGCCGCAAGAAAGCAGATTTTTCGATTCACAAAACTGAAAGTTTGCTTTTGGTCCCACTCGGCGAACACACACTGAAGGTGCAGAAGCTGACTTGATTCAAAATTCTGATGTTTTAAATGTAAACAAATATGGCTGCTATGGTAAAAAAAATTAAGCTTAGCCGCACTTAAACAACTTTTAAATTGTGCATAATTCTAAAACTACTGCATGCAGATGATCTAAAGGCATAAAAGCCTTAACTTGGAGATAAGACCAACATAATTAATAATTTTTAAAACAAAAAATGCACAATTTACCAACATATAAGAATAAAAAAAAACTGAGCTCATGCAGCCGAGTAACAGAGTGGTATATATATACAACCACTCTGTTACTCGGCTGCGTGAGCTGAGAAATATATCTCTATATTTCTATAAATATATATACTTTTGGTGCAGTTGATTGCAACCAAAAAAAGGAGGTGCACCACTACATGTTATAGCAGTCCTATATACAAAATTTGAACGTGTTGAGGCTACTCGTTTTTGATTTATGTGAGATAAATATATATGTACGTACATACACACAGACGTCAGAAAAATTCTCTTCTGAATCCAATTTAAATCTTTTTTGCAACCTGTTTTGGGAAAAAGAGTCTTTTATTCTGATCGTGCGTACAGATGTCACGCAAAAACATCGTTAAATTGCATTCGATAGGGGTCGAAATAGATGTTTTCTTTGAAATATGGCACTCGAAAATTTTCGCAATTACAGTGAAAAAAGAATTCATGTCGTAACGTAGTTCGGTGTTACACAATGAGGGATTCCTTCAATAATAAATTTTACATAAACTTTACATCCAAATTCCTTTCCTTAACAGATTATTCAACAAAAATTCTAAGTTATTAAAAAACTATTTATTCCTAAGGCTTTGGAGACGAAATCTTATATACCTTAAATTATCTACCGAATGGCTTTATGAAAGGTAAAGAATTTCATTGAGAAATCTGTTTTTCCGCAAGGGAAAATCAAGAAATTGCTTCAAGAAGACTGCTCACAGTCTTATGCTTTGTGAGGATCAATATCATCAACGTATAAAATAAATTTTTACACATTGGCGATCAATGAAGTTCAACATTGTCTCTAGATCTTATATCTGCGATCAATCAAATTGCCGAAAGGATTCAAGATATATCCACATGAACGGGTATGGAAAAAACTAGCCAAACCATGGATTTATCACCTAATTTGCTTTCTTTTCAGACAAGCGGAAAGGATTGTATTTACAGTTCATGGATCTATCCAGCAGATCTAGACCTGTGGACGCTTTGAATCTCTGGAGAGAACAAGTCAAGTGTATGTACATCTATATTTATTGCTTTTGAACCAAGTCATTAAAATTTAGGCTCCTTTTCATGGTTTAAATCATTGTTTATGTTTAAAATTTATTTACATTAACAACTTCATAACAGAATATTTTGAATAGTAAAAAATTATAAGATTTGGTAATGAAAGGGATATTTTTAAAAGCTTTTAATCCTGGAATATTAGTTAGGCAATTTTTCCTGCTCTGTCATGGACAGCACTTTTCAGCAATGTTGTAGAGACATTAGGTAATTTTTTGAAACAAGGAAACATGAAAAAATAAACAATGCCCTGACCGGGACTCGAACCACGGATCTCTTGGTGGTGAAGAATCATCATCCACCACCTTTTTAGTTCGGGCGTCACTAAAGAGTCGCTATGTTTTTTTTAAAAAATGAAACAAGAAAAATAAGCCATGCCCTCTCCGGCACTCGAACCACTGAGCTCTCGAATACGCGCCGAGTGTGCTGACCACGACACCATGAAGACATTCCAAGAAGGCGGGAGAAATACCTTATAATGTGACTGTTTGTAAAATTAAATCTAAAGATCTGAAATATCATTAGTAATTTCCTATGCATTCATACAAAATGGTTTGCCTTCTAGCATAAATTAAATAGAAGTAAACAACGTTGTTTGAAGAATTTCCTAATAAAAGTGTGCTTTCTCAGACAAACTCGTACTCTCCGATAATCGAGCAAATAAAAATCCACCTAACCCAAAAACCTGGACCCAAAAAACTAAAGATCATATTTCAGGAGGCTCCATAATCTTGTAGTTCCTTATCATCACGTTTATCCCAATTAAAGCAAGAAAACATAACCATTTAGGTTACAAAAGAGGCTTGTAACTAGTATCCCAGAATGTCTTAATCGGGCAGAGAGAGGAACAAAGCTTGTGTTAATGCTATAACTTACGTAAATATTTAATATTTTTAATAAAGTTTACTGAATTTCTTAAATACATTGCAAAGTGATAAAGCGATTTAAAATCTAAATAATTATTGAAAATTTGTTGTTAATGCATATGAAGAGGAAGCCAAAATTTCGATCATAGAAACACGTCGAATGGTTTCAGATATGCAATACAGATAGCAAATTTAACCTGTTGTTAAACATAGCTGGACAGGAATTAAATTCAGCTGAGCCCACTACAATTTCGCTTCGGTATTTCTCAGTTTTTTGATCGAAATGATAATTTCAGTCGGTGAGCATCGGAGTGTAAAATGAGAAGAATCCTTGTACTTTGTTGTATAACTGAACGCAACATTTAGAAAACTTTTTTTAATAAAGCAATATTTTATTTAGCAATTTGTAAAACTGAAATTGAGACTAGGAATATATATCTGTTTTCTCTGAGAACAACAAAATGCGCAGGATAATCTGAACAGGTAAAGTATGGGAGACACCCCCGATGTACCAGTGGATCAACTCGTGATGCCTTTCCATACTAATTAACCGTAAAAGAAATTGTAAGCTTTATAAGAGTTTACAAAGAAAGATTGAAAAAATGAGCAACTGAAACTTTCGAAAGGATCTGGAGTTTAATTACTATAGTACATCGTGCAACCCCACCAAACCACCCGCATCCAGTATTTATTAAAAATAATGATTTAGAACATAAAGAAATTAAATAAACATAAAGAAATAAAAAAAAGTAATTTCAGTACAGTGTGAAAATCACAAATTAAATTGAGAAAATTTGTTTTGATGTAACAAAAATAACAGATAAATATAATAAGTACTGGGAACACAATTTTATAATGAACAGTACTAATAATACTACTGAGGTGCCCACGGAGTCCATTATTTTGAGAAGAATAACATCAAAAAACACTGTGAGTTAGAATCTGAGAGCTCAGGTATTTGAGAATTCAAAACCTGGGAATACAGAAAATAATTTTGACAAGAAACCAACATATTTTTTAAAAAAATACTTAAACTGGCATCCTGGAGCAGGTTGTTACAGTTTATGAAGTTCATAAATGAAATCATTTTGAACATATTCGCAAGATATAAAAGTTAATTAAATTTATGTAGCATGAAAGACAAAGAACACAGAAAAAGAGTCTTTGCATAATTTTTTTAAACTTCGGATACCGATGTTTATCTTCAATTAGAAACATTTGGAATGCCAGGAGATAAGTTGGTGAAGATTTTGTATGATTATCCTCAGTTAAGGGATATGAGAAAGTGTAATGATCAGGAATTCTCCGTTCTCCACATGTACAGATGGTCGAAAGTTTGCCAAGTCTCTTGCGTAGAAATACGTGGGGGACGATCCGTGTCCTGTTATATAATAATTTAATGAAGAATTCGAGTATAGAGATGCACAGTTTACGTTGGGGATCAAATTAGATGTGAGTCTTCCCTGTGAAATATTATTTCTCAAATCTTGTCAGAAGTTTAAGCAAGCAGTTTTAGTTGGTTTTGAAAATTTGAAGGATGCCATGGAAGGATGGTCTCAATACCGTCTTGATTATGAGTTGCTTCTTTGGCTAATTCATCTGCGTGTTCATTACCAAAATGGCCATTATATCCTTTGATCCATGAAATTTGAATTTGGTAGTTTGGAATTAAAGGAAGAAGAGAAGTAACGTCAGAAAATAACGTAGAGCAGAGTAAGGGATTATTAATCGCTAAAATAGCTGCTTGGGATGAATTCGTTGAGATTTTTGAGAATAACTATTTCAATCGCTGCTTTTATGTCTGACTTTTCAGCACGGAAAACACTTCCATCTCCATAATAATTTGAACAGTGAAAATTTGAACAGCGAAGAAGAAAAGCTTGCCCTGAAATGCGATCCCATCAGGAAAGAGAATATTTGTCAAAGTTAGTAACTTCCCTGGAATGCTGCACAGAAATCTGAGGTAAAGATTTCTTTGTTTTCCAGGAATATATTTTGCACGATTTATACCACCTAATTAAAAAATTAAAACGCCATGTCGTCAGTTTGCTGTGTATAATTACAGAATAAGAAAAGTTTTACAATGTATAAGCATGAAAAGTGCTTGATGGCTGTACACGTGCCTCGCTGTTTCCAGATTTTCACCAATAAAAACCTACCGATAGAGATCTTCATAAATATAAAGGATGACCTCACGAAAGTAGAATCTTCTTTTGACTGATTTACTTACGCAAAACACAGCTTCCAGCATCCTTTTTTCTCCAGCATCGTAAAAGATTGTAAGTACATATACGAAATACATGGCTGAACACAACTCCCCCGAAATTGCGGCTAGAAACCTGGCGTTCAAACTTGTTCTTCGTTTTTCGGTAAAGCATTTCATTACATATCGCTTTTATAAGTCCGATAAATCAGAAGTCATCTTTATATTACTACAATTCTTAAAAGGTTAAGTTATTACGCCCAGCCATTTATATTGTCTGAGCAAAATTAAAAACGAAATTTTGTAATTTTATTGGGGAAAACATACGCAAGCGAGCTTTAATGGGACTGGTATATCCCAATGAGTAATCTACCTTCTTTCTTAATTTATGGTTACATTGTAATCAGGACACCTATGCAGGTAGTAGGGATGCTGAACTCTACAAATAAAATGGTTATTTTGTAGAGCCATTAGGTTATTTTGAAGCAGGGGACATGAAAAATGAGCAATAACCTCGCCGGGACTCGAACCTAGGACCTCTCGAATACGCGTCGAGTGTGCTGATCATTACACAATGAAGGCATGCTAAGAAGGCGAGAGAAATACCTTATAATTTGTTTTCATAAAATGTACTTATGAACAAAACATTTTTCTTTCTTGAATGACTGAAAGAAGTAGACATACCTAAATAAAAAAATTATAATTTGACAAATTGATAGTTTCAAAAAAGATACCAAGACACCAGTAGTCAGATTTTAAAGAACACAGCAGTCGCAACTTCTGCATTTCTTAATTAAGTTATGAGCGCTGAAGTCCGGGAGTAAACCATTTTTAATTAAAACTCTCCTTTAGTTTACAAGATAAGTTAAGTTTTACTGTCCTTTATTAAATTCAGTTATACGGTGAATGGTTTGTGTGGAGAAAATAATTTAGATATTAGGATTCTCCCACGGAAAATTAAGCAGCAGTTCCGTGAGAGGACTTAATTGTATTAATTCCTTAGTGATGAAAATAATGCTGATAAAGCAATCCATCATGATTACCTGTCTAAGCTTTAAAGAGATCCTCTGCCCATTTTAATTAATAGTTCTACCAGCCTTGAAAAGTTATATGAGAAGCGAATAAAGCAATTAAAATTGGAATTATTTGTTAAATGCAATTCTTATCTTAATTCGAAGACGAAATCTAGAGTTGAAGCCTGGAATTTTATAAGCGAATATCTATCAGCGTAATCTTACTTTCAGCTCCGAGATAAAGAATTAATATACTAGTGTTTCTTATTTTAACTTTCTTCACCACCAAAAACAAATATAAATTTTTGAAAAGTCCCTATTGAATAAGCTACTATATAATTTTATTAATTTCTTATTGTTTTAATAAATTCATGGGAATTATATAGAACTACACATCTACAATATAAATCAATTGAATTATATAGAATTATATAGAATATCTTCAATTGAATTATATAGAATTATATAGAACTCAGTGGTTTTTAGAAAGAACAGTATAATTTTAACAATTCTGCCTCTTCAGTACAAATGTGACTCAAATATATCCTCTGGTTGTAGAGCAATTAAAATTTTTTATCGGAGCAGAAAGGAGGAAAAATCAGCTATATCATCTTCGGGATTCTAATCCAGATCTTTCGATTATTAGTCGGATATGCTTCCAATTACACCACCGAATATACTGTGAGGGCGGAGAAAATACCTTACACTGTCTTAGTAGAGGTAGCAAAGGGAAAAAATACATAAAAATATATTAAATACAATTCACTGACGATTAAATGTATTAGTATACTTAAAATATAATGCGGTGATTAAAATAAGCAAAGAATCTATATTTTTACATTACATGAGCAGAATAACATATAATACCAGTTATAAATTATAAAGTATTAATAAACGGTTTCAATAGACTGGAGAAAATATAAGAAAACCAACAAGATTATAATGCGACATACTCCGAGTAGATATTATAAAAAATATAATTACATAATTTCATTATTCGCTCTTGAAAATACAATGCATTTTGTATATTTTGTGCTGGAAAATTCTAACGTTTTGTAACCAGTGGAGAGTTATAAGCACACTTCATCTTGTCAGCTATTTACAAAAATATATTTTGCTCTTATTACAGATAAGAAAGCCAGCAGATTAAAAGTACGTAATTAAAGTTCAGAAGTATTAAATTCTTTTTCTTTCAGAGAAAAAATATTCGTGCCTTTTTTCTTAATTACTTAAGGTTCTTACTTTTCTTAAGATTCTTAATATACCTGCTGACGAAATTTTAGATCTTTAAAAGAAAATTATAAATGTTTTTTAAAGAAATCTTATTCTCTTTCTATATAATACAGTAACAAATTAGTTTTCTCACATGCAGTATAAAACATCTTAAAAAAGATTAAAAAATGCAAAATTTCGCTTTAAGACATGAACATTTAGCTTTACTTTAGATAAACATAGCAAAAATGTCATTTGACTTCCATATGTAAGCCTCAGAGAATTTATGCGACAAATAACTTAATTTTTTCACATATACGCACAAATCAATCTGTGTCCAATACAATAAACCTACCAGATTACATACATTCCACTGAAAAGAATACACATCAGTCGTACTAGCTTTAACATATCCCACAAATATTCAGTTGAATTACAGTTAGCAGTTTCTTGAGCCAAAACGTTCTCTTGAAGCAGAAGTTCGTCGAAAACTGAAGAAGTCTGTAGTGCCTCGCCGAGATTCGAACTCCGGACCTCTCAAATACGACTCAATCGTGCTTCTAGAGTTACATCACAAAGGCATGCTGAAAAAGAAGGAGATAATACCTTATAAATTCCCCCTTCGAAGGAACATGCTTGTGTGTGTGAGCTCTCCAATTTACTACCTCTTTAAAACGTTCTAATCAGTACGTAGTATTAAAAATGCTTAATCAATGAAACGTTTATTTAATTACGCCCTTTTTGGTTTCACATTGAATTAAGCTGGCATCGGAATGCGAGCATCAGCAAGATTCGGATCTGCTTTCAACGAAGAAGCCCCCCCCCGGGATTAAAACAAATAAGACCTTTTACTCACCTGTAAGTTTTAGATACGTCACTTCGAAGAATTTTTAGCTTGTGTGTTAGGCGGAATGATAAAAACAAGGTATAGGGCATAATGTAACAGGAAGTTGCAAGTTGCTCTTAATACATAGCTACACTGCTGGTGAATGTGGTGTGGCCTTCCTCAGTTAGTTCAGATTCTAATCGTGGCAACCGAAGTTCATCTCTGAGATCAAGCTGACCTGGTTGACCAAAGCGAATTCCTTTGCTAGCTTTGTCCATTATTCTATCCCTCATATTTCTGTTCTGGTAAATTCGTGTTTCAGTTGAATGAAACAAGCCAAATTTTCCAAAAAATGCTGGCCTGTTTCATAAATACTGGCACTTAGTCTTCGAGTCTCAACTGTCTGCTCAAGCTTAAGGCAATATATTTTCCAATTGTTACTAAATTTTTACTGACTGCATATAGAGAAGAGACATGAGTAATTTATGATGCTTGCATATGGCAATGTTATCATTTCTTCATCCGAGCTTAAAACTTCATGCGAAGCCAATTGGTTGTCTGTTATTACTACCACCACTATAACTACTGCTAGAACTGCCGTACTCCATTGCTTTCCAGTTACAAAAAATACACTATTACTATTATAATACAATATTTTGTTAATGTCCCAAACAAATAAGCGAAAGAAATAGCACTACATGCACAAATGTAGCGAAGAATGAATATTGTTGCTTGCGTACGTGTTCGTAATAGATTGAATGCGCAGGTCCGATGAAAGGTTGATAAAATTTATTCTTATCAAAAGAAATATATCAGAATGCTGGAAGTTTCCTCAGAGATATTCGTACAAGTGTTTACAATATCACGCAGTATAATCAGTAGTTATATAAAAACGTTAAAATAACGCAATGCAAAGCGCATCTAAAGAGAAAGCTAATTCAGATATCTCAAGTTCCCCTGGAAATAACAACTTGCAACAACAGTAAATAAGCAACTGAACAACTGAGAACAGATGCTCTCTCTTCGTATTAAATAGTTTTTAACCGTCCGCACGAGATATTTCTAGCAATTTGTGCTTCTCGAAATTACTGGAAAGCAATAAGAGGATGGAATTACAGTTACAGCCAACATAGTGGTTTTACATTTATTCAATTCTAATACAAATTACTGAGATATCCATTTAAATGCACGTGCCCTTGTATTTTTATTTTTCCGGCATAGTTTCCTCTTAAAATTTGTCTCGCGCTGCATTGCATGAGGAAGTACAACAATTTTAATTATAATTCTACTGTTATTAGCTATCTAAATATAAAAATCTAATAGTTATGTCACTTTAGGATACTCGGCAGATTGAAATTGGAAGAGAAACATAATGTGAAATGTGAACTTAAGCAACTTATCTGATTTAGACCCTTCATGATTAAATATTCTTTTTAGAACAACAATAAATTTATATTAAATACTGTTCGATATTGACATCAGTAAACTGATATGAAATGTTGATAGACATTTATTGTTAGAGTAACTACATACATAAACTATTATTATACTATTATTATATATGTAGTTAGATTTCATTATTTGTCAAAAATTAATTAAAAAAAATATATTTCCGAAGCAGGAATATTTTCGTCATTTAAAACATTCCTGGAATTGGAAGTATATGACAGTGACTAACGATAGCAAAAATAAAGATCGGGTAAGGAGTTTTATAAAGGAGTGTGTGTGTGTATATATATATGTACACGTTTGGTACTTCTGATAGCAATAAAAAAAGAAACCGCGCTACTAGGTGTTATAACACTCACACATACAAAATTTCAAAATAATACGGCTAATCGCTTTCGAATTATGGGAGGTACATACGTACGTACATACATATTTCACGAAAAATTCCCTTTTGAACTCGTTTTAAACGTCCCTTTTGAATTCGTTTTTTAAATGCGTACAGACCTTCACACGCACGCACGCACGCACACACGCACACAACACACACACACACACACGCACACACACACGCACACACACACACATTTAGTTTCTGAAGACTAAAAAAAGAAACAACTGGATATCTGCATCAGTATTATTGCTTCCATCCAATCAGGTATTCTTTATCACACACATTTTCTTTGAAATATGATACCCGAAATTTTCCGTGATTGCAATAGTTCCTTTACTTCGTACAAGGAAGTAAAAAGCGATTTTAGAGTTTTGTGTCCATTTTTTGATGGTCCTCGAAATTGAATTTGTTTTATTCAAACTTTAGGACAAAATAAAGTTGGTTTTCTTTCTAATTTATGAAACCGTGATAATAATTTATCCTTGCATTAATTAGCACATAGATTCTATATTATACGAGTGGATAAGCACTCGAAATTCATTCACATGAATATCTTTTGGAGGAATTTCTAAAAGGAAATGCATCCCATCTATGCTACATGCGAGAAAAAGCAGAGACACGCTTAATACAGCTAAGCTATCTCATTGCTATATCTGAATCCCGAATTAAAAGAATATTCAGGTATTCTTTATGTATTCGATCATTGGCTAGCACATTCATACTGAAAATAAGGCTAGGCGTCCAACACTGAACAAGTGTTCAACGATATCTTCTTACCAACACATGGATCGTAATCAGCATTTACTATTGGATCAAAGTTAAAAGCAAAGTAGGTTTTTTGTGGGGTATTGTGTACAGTTGATGGATCTCTAATGTTTTTATTCTCAGCTTTTTCAAATTAACGAAACTAAATAGCCATATAACGCCATTCGATAGAATGTTACACATATTTCAAAATTAGGTGTTTGCAAGTCCCTACGAATTTCCAAGCGCGGATACTGTTTGCGCCCCACGCAATCATTTGCGTGTGCATCCTATTTAAGTACTATATTCTCTAGCAGTGTGGGGGTAATTAACATGTGGGCTTGGTGACTTTTCGGAAATTTTCGAAATTAATGACGTTTTTGGGGCCCGAAAGGTAGCTTTGAAATATTAATGCCAGCAGGTTAGGGCATCATTAATGAGATAACGTGCTCTCAGGAAACTCGAACCCCATCGTTCCAAAATGAAGAAGATCTAATCAAAGGAATGAGGAATGTTTTATTTTGTTTCCTTCGATCCTGAACTCTCAGAGAAGTAGAAAGGTAAATGGCCGGTGAAAGGATCTTCGATTCACGCATAACTCGCATTAAAAAGAAGGAATGAAGAACTAAATTTAAATCCCAATCTTTATGTCATGAAATATAGATCTAACGTTAAATGGTAACAGCATTCCATAAATCGAGGAGTTATTCCTTGAAAGCCTGTAAGGGTCTGAAAAGACAGTTTGAACTTAAATAAAAAATTCTTAGAAAAAGAAATATCTAGAAGGAAGAGCATAATATAACATTATCAATATGTATTTTATTAACTATTATAATTGATTTTTAAAATGTTTATTTTATTCTTTTTTGCAGCACCAAAATATATTTCATTCTAAGAATAATTCAGATTGCTAAATCAGAACGGCAGTTTATCCGAATATTATTTCGAACTTGCTAAAAATACTTAAGTAGCTGTCTTATAAAGTATTTAATAATCTCATAAATATTGTAAATCTCATCATTTAGGTACAATAACCACAAATCACCATAACAGCTTCGTCTAAGCACATTTTGAACCATCAGTGTAGGATTCGTTAACTTATAATTATCTTTTTCATGTGCTAGTAGCGAGTCTTTGGGTCTTTCATAATCTGCAGTTTGTTCCGCATTTTATGGAATCACAAATGTATTATTTAAATTACATTAGATGACAAACGAAAATTTTTTAATTGAACTGGAATCTTATTACTCTATCTGGCAAGCGTTTCAAATTAAATGATCTGTATATGCTAATCCACTGAGAAGTAAATCTTCGTGATGTTTAAGTTTTGTATAATTGTTGTTTACTTCCTGATATATAATGCAAAGAACAATCATTAATTTTTTCTTTGTAATACAAATTAAAATATGCAAATATAACTTTGTTTTGATGCTGTTTTTCTGATGATGATTTTTTTGTTTCTGATGCTGCTTTTCTGTATGCAAACATAATTCCCTGTCATGCGAAGAGTTATTGCAGTATAAGATATTCAAAAGTACATAAAATTTATTGTTATTGTTACCAATCTCACCTGTCTGCAATGGTCAGCCCAGGCTCACGACATTCATCATGGCAAAGAGTCAAATGCGCTTGCCGTTGGTAAGACCTTTGAGGACCACACAGGTGACAGCCTGACTTTAGAGCAGTCCTGCCTTCAATTTTGAGAGATAGCATCCCAAGGAGATGGGATCGAGAATTTCTCTCCCCATCTATCCCTAACAGCAACTTCCTTAAAGGACATGTGGCTCTCCGCATATTTAGAATGCCCTATGCTGCAAAAACACTATGCATTTACAAACATCCGTACCTTCTTTGGTATTCGAACTCGAGTTCTTCGGTACAGCAGTCACAGTCACTAACCACTATCCCGGTTGGGCGGCAATGGAGGTGTTAAGGAAGGAAACCTTTCTTTTCGTCTTTCAGGTAAATTATGATTAAATTTCTAAGATGCCCTGTGAAGCGTATCTACTAAAGGCCCAACGGAAGAAAAAAAAAAAAAAAACTGGGATTCAATAGGCCTGATTTAGGTTTTGTAGTGAGATAGTCACTACTCTTTCGCCTGCTGCTCCGAGACAGCAAGAAAGTGAAGCAGCAACATTTCTTCCTTCCTCTTAGCAGGAAAGGAATCTGTGTTGAAATGTAAAAAAAGCGAAGTTTTAAAAGATTGCTTCTTAAAGATTGCTCATTGCTTCTTATGGCTTCAGAAGATCATTTTTAAATAATTCTTTGTTCTAGAATATTTTTACAAATATTCCTGACTATCTGCCATTCACCTTTTTTAATCGAATTCAACTACTGATTTCTTTCTGACTCAGATAAAAAATTCTTAATTTATGATCTCGCTAAAGTACGCTGGTACGCTGCTTAGCTTAGACTAGATACTCCATTGAACACGAATTGAATCCCGAAAAATCCACTGGTTCTTTATCACTTAAACAGCAAACACTTCGAAAGCAAACAGTGATTTTTGAAGACACTCATGCAATTACTTAGGTAATTTGGCTTAATAGTTATGTTTATGTTTAGAACAAAATTTAGACAAATTAAAATTCATGACTTCAAAAATCGCTGTTTGCTTTCGAAGAAAGTGTTTAGCTTAAATTTGCATTGTAACATCAAGATTTCTCATAGAGGTTTACCTTTCAACCATTTGAAATATATTGTATTAAGAACAAGCGGAAGAGCTAATGAATTCTTAATCTTCAAAACTTGTAATAACTTTATTAAATAATTCAACGTTATTGGTTATTTTCAGTAGTTATTTTCGTATTTATTTGTAGGTTGCACAGTCAACAGCAGTCGAAGATAAAATCCGGAAATTCTTTAACTTGTAATGGGAAAGCGACGATATTTCCGAAGATCTGAAAGCTATTACAAATGATAATAATCCAAAACCTTTTGTGAAATACTTCGAAATGAAAATTACTCGTCAACTCATAAATTTTATGAAACTAAAATCTTTCAAAATTCGTTTTTCAAGATTTTGTTTTTATACAAGAAAACAAACAGTAAAGGTTTTAAAATATGGATACTCTACACGTTTTTGATATTATTTTTCGAAGGTTTAAGACTTGTAAAATTCGCAGCATTGCTTTCTAAAATGCAAAATTTATTGAAATTGGAAAGATTTCAACTGTATAAGAGATCCAATATATTACTCCAAAATATTTCCAATTCATGTTGCAGATAGGAAAATTATCAATTATTACAGAGCTTTACGATATTTATGATTTTAATTTTAGTACTTCTATAGGCTTTATGTCAGTTTCTTTCCTTTATGTCTTGCTTTATCACGTACTCGTTCGGACCAGTGGTTTATGGAAATTGTAGGGCAAGAGACGTAGATGAAAACAAAGATGTAATCTCTAGAGGTATTCTGGATAAAGCACTTGCCGCTTGCTCTAAACAGCTGTATATCGGGCAGAGAATATGAACGCTAGATATTTAGGTTCAACAAGTGTAGAAACTAAAGGAACTTTTACACTCGCCCCAGATGTGCTGTATCTTCAAACAAAACTTTGCTAAAATCAAAATCCGACCAAATATATTAACTTTGCAGTGAGGGTAGAAGATGCAATTTTAGTTACACCCACCTTTAGACGTTATAAAATATTTAATATTATACATTTCGTATAAACCTATAGATATGTAGGTTTTAAGAAAAAAAAATCATACATTCTCTAACTTGATCGAAGAACTTTGTCGTATATGGAATATACTGTTTAAGAAAATGAACAACAAGGAGGTACATTCCTAAATAAAAATCGGTAAACATTTCAATATTTGGTAAGTAATAAAATTCATTGACAACAAATCTTTGAAAGTCGACCTACAAATATGAAAAATTCTCGCAGTTTGTCCAAACCTGAAACTTTCTGGTGGTTACCTTTCAGTAAAAACGCAGAGCGATTCCTAAAATTTAACGAAAATCTCCGAATGATTTGATGACATTTCACTGAAACAAGGGGAAATTATTTCTTTTGTAAAGTAGCTTAAAATTACCTAGACGGAAGGAAAGGAGGTTTTTTTTCCTTCCCCTTTGATATTCACTTCATATGCAATTACATTTTACTTCTTTTCTGAACCACGTACTGCATACGTCAATGCAAAGCAATGTTCCAATATTGCAATGTGTTCGTCCAAATCCCTCACAGAAGTAAATTTTCAAATTACTTTAAATAAATGGCTGTAATTCCTCTGAGCATTTTAAAATAATATAAAATAGGGTTAATTCATATAAAATACCTCTAAATGTCAACAATACTGGAAAACGATAGCTCTGTGGGAGCAATGAATTAAAAAAAAATAAATAAAGTATCGATATTGTTGAATAAGCATATTAAGTGAAATGGGCAGTACATTAAATTTTTCATACACTTTTCTGTACATAAATTCCCTATTGTTTAAAATTTCCTTTGTTTCAGACGGTAGCTTTCTTAAAATTGGATCTAGAGCTTCAAATAATTACACATTTTGTGATTTTTCACTTAGACAGAAAGGGTGAAAAGAGCGATAGAAAATGTTTACTTACATTAGTGCAAAATATTCAAGATCCCTATCAGAATGCGTTTCACTGTAATAAAATGAGGCATTTAAAAATAATAGCTCCTTAATGCGCTTCACTATTTTCGTACTGATGTGGTAAGATGTTGCAAATAAATTGTAGTTAGAACATGCAGGGAAAGAATTTCATCTCCTGACCCCTGCGAATTTTAGTCTTTGCAAGATTTGTGTTTTATTCAAAACAAAATAAGTTTTCATTCCATTTGTGCTTCATAAAAGTATGTTTTTAAATGTCTTATTTTTTTTAAATCTTCTTCTTGTTAAAAATGAATAATAATAATAACAATTTTGCTTTAGTATCTAAATTTTATTCAAAGTTGTTAATTACGTTTCAGGGTTTTAAAGTGTAAATTTATTTTCACATTTTATTTTTTCATCCAGTATTTTATTTGATGTCTTCAAGTTTCATATAAATTTCTTGTACAAGTAAATTTATTTTCATATTTTACTTATATTTTTCATACATTTGTTGATCAGTTTCAACAATATTCCCAAGTCTAAATTTATTTTTCATGTTTTCGTATTTTTATTTTACAATTTCTAATGCCCCATTTCTAGTTTTTGGTAATAAGTTAATTTTTAACATTTTGTTTTTACTGTAATATTCCATTTTATTATTTTGTTTTCGTCGAACAGCATTTTACTAAGATTAGTTCTTCTAAAATTACTTTTCCTTTTTTCGCAAAGTATTTTATTAAAACGTAATTTTCTTTGTACTGACTTTTCTCAAAATGTCTTGATTTGTATATCTTCTCAGGAAACGTCAAGAGGAAAATTAGTTCGCATATCAGTTATTATTTAAGTTGAAAAATTGTTTTTCAAACAGATTCATTCTTTGAATTTAATCTTAGTTGTTCATGGATAATTTCTATCGTTTCATACACTTTTCATATAGGGCATGCTAAAATTTAAATGCAGGTGAAAGTTTTATGCGTATAATGTACACTAGAATTCAGCTTCTGGGACGTCATATTTTCAGTATATGCAATATGGAAATGTAGAATTTATTTGACACTGAAGCAAAAAGATAAATAGAAATAGAAAAATAGAAATGCGAATATCTCGGGTTTGTATATTTTGGGAGAACACATTCCACACACCTTACAAATTACATCTTGCGATTTACAAACATTTTACAAATAGTCTTATTTGATACCAGAGACTAAATCGCCATCCTTGTATACTTTTCTGGAAATCTATATCGCAGAATCGAAATTTTGGGAATATTTTGTGATAAAAATATTTTAAACTTTCGCTCTGATTTTCCAATTAATATTTTTTTTCTTATTTTATATTTGCTCGGAATACAGCACTTTTGTTTATCCTTTGTTTCCATTATGGCTCATGACTGATTTCTAAAACCCACAAGAACCTGTGTCTGACATAATTTCCTGTTTTCTTATCTTTCAAGGATAAGAAACTATCCAAAAGTAGCTTATCTCAAATGAACCTTACACTCTTCTTTTTCCAATACTTAAATACATATTAAATTTGAATGGGTACTTTTATATACACTTTTTATTACTATGCGGGTTTAAAGTAAATTTTGTATTTGTCAGATATCAACCCAAGATGAACTCTTTAATTTTGCTAGGCAATAAATCATAAGATCATATGTTTTACTTTTAATTGTCTATCATAATAACCATTTACGTTCAGTTAGATGTAACTATTAAATGTAATTAAAATATTTTCTTTTATACTATTCTATCAGTTTAAGTATCCTCTATATTAATACAGTCCAGTGGGGAATATAACAAAAAATAGTGGGAAAAGCCCCTTGTATCCAAATTATAGTGCAGCAGGGAGAACAACACAGCAAACTATATTATTTTGAGATTCAAGCTAGTTTAAATCTGAATACACGATGCATGTTCAATTTAGTTTTCTGAAACAGAAGTTTATTGTGTCATTCAGTATAACTTACAATACACTTTTTAACAGAAGAAATAATTAAAAATACGCCTAAGGTCGGTTTAGGCTAAAGCTTCACTCATCAGTTAGCTGTATCATTTCAAATTTAAAGAGTATATTCAAATTCAAACTTTAGATTTATTTTTATAGGCAGCGCTGAACAGTTAGTACTTGTTTCTTTTAAAATTAATATGTTGATTCAAACACTGAATAGTTTAGTGGAAATATTTTATTAAGATTTTTTATGAAAGTCTTTATATGGTATGTTTTATTCTAACCATCAGGCATCCATCAAATGCATAATTTGTGAAACGGGTATAATTCTGCGAAAACAGCTTCAGAGAGAGGTCAGAAAATAGTGCCCAAAATAAAAATTCAATGTCTAATACATGGGAAATAATGTCTTGAAAAATTATATTCAAGCATAATAAAAGCATCATTTTTAATTAAAGTATAAAATATGAATGTTCATTTGGGGATATTTTTCATTTATAATAGTATAAAATAATAATGTGGCAATCTCATTTGTATAAATTCGAACTTAAATGCCAAATCATATAAATTTTTGTGGTTGTATGTCTTAAAAGCGGGGTACATTCACCATTTTATAAGATTTCAAATTTTCAATAATGTAGAAGAAAGGAAAAAAAAACTTAGATTAATAGTATAGTGATAATAAAAGAGGTTAATTCGTGTAATTTTTATAACTTTCTAACTACATAGATGGATTGTGCGAAAATGGAAATTCCTTATAACGAATTTCTTCAGGAAAACACATTAGTTTATGTACATTGACTTAGAAGTAAGGAAGTAAGAGACGATGTAATATCTCACTCAAAGCAGTGTAACAGTTCAGTTCCAATTTGGACAATCTGTACTAGTATTGTAAATGTGTATTAATAGTGATTAATGTATCAGTTGACTTAAGGGATTAAAGTTTAAGAGGCAAAACTGTTGTGGAATCGTTTGTGAAAGTAGTAAAAATCAAACTTCTGCCTCCAGTTCGGAAAAATAATTAAATTCTAATATTTTATTCAAGAAGATCATATAAAGTTTGGTGTGAAATACGGATACAAATAGAATTAGATTCCAAGAGAAAAGAAATAAGAACTAAAAGAAATAATAGGGAATATAAAGGCTTTATATACATAATATAAATTTAGAAGCCAAAGATGGATATTAAAAATATGGAATAGCATAAATATCAAAAGAGGAGTACCAAATTTAGGAAGTGATGGGCAATAAATAACGAAAAATATAAGTCTTTAGAATAATGAAAGATGAATAAAACTGATGTTCGCAAAATAAATCATTTAAAACTAAGGACAAAAATTTTAAAGGAAAAAATATTATTAAAGTTCAAAAGTATGAAATCAATAATAAGTATAATATTATGACTTTAATTCATGAATGACACATAATGCCTAAAAATAATTACTTTATATTCTTAAAAATTATTATACTCTGAAAGGGTTATTATCAAAAATATTATTATTTTAAACAAAGTTTTAATTTCTGAATGTACACGAAAGAAATCATTGGTTCAAATTCATCTTTAACTCACAGTTAAAAATTTTGCTTTAAGAAAATAGTTTTATGAATTCTTTTTATTTCATAAAAAATGTATAAGTACCAAGCATATTCTAAAGAAAATAACTAGAAACAAGTTCTCTTCATTCTGATGTATCAACAATTTTCCCCATATCCACTGACAGATAAGGCTCTCCTATCTCCATTTTCAGATAGGCCTCCCTCCCACGACTGACCATTCCTTCTCGGGAGCTCCCTCAACTCCCGCTCCCTGTGCTCCCGATCCAGAACTCTCATTTTCCTCTACTTGGGACTTTCATATTCTAGTAACTGTAACTATAAACTTAGCATACCATTTGAAGTATTTTGAAATAGTTTTAGATTGGCTTGAAATATTTGAACCATGAATCAGTTATAAGAAAAATATTGTACATTTATTTTGTGCTTGATCGTCTCTTTCCATATGGTTTACTTAATTTCACTTTCTTTTCTTCTAGATTCAACCTCGTTGTTGAAGCCAGCGTAACACTTGCCGATAGTTTCTAATGGCAGACGAATTTTAAGGAAGCTGTTGCTAAATCATATGGTGCAATATTCAAATCTATTCTTTCCGATAATTATAAATTAGATTTTAATCACAAGAGCCATTATACATCTCAGCAGTTAGGCCGATAACTGTGTATCGCTCTCATGCATGAGCAAACGCTCTTGACAATTGCAACCTCCTTCTTCATATCCAAAATAATTTGCTTAGTATTATTACAGATTATTTTACTATGCCAGAAGTGCTGCTCTATACAAAGATTTGGAACTCATTTCTATTCGTGAATTTATCAGAAATAAAAATAAAAAAATTCTGCAATAAAGCACGTATAAGTAACAATTGAATTTTGCAGATAATTTAAAATGTGTAGTTGTAGAAGAAGACTCATATTTGAGACCTTATGTGACTAATGTCCTATTAAACTCCGTTCCGAGATAAACATTCTATTTCCCTATGCATTTTATACTATAATACTACATTTATGGTGATGTTAAGCTTTAATGCAAACTTAAAGGTTCATTTGTTTCATTACACTCAAGTTCTTTGGTAAATATTCTCATTAAGTTTCTTCTCATTTATCAAACAAAATTGTTTTCAGCAACTTTTGTTCAACTAGCAGCACTTTCTGTGCATGCAATGCAATCTACAATGTGTTAAGAAATTTATGTTCTTTCACACGTTCTCTGGCTTTTCGGACAGCTTTCTTGTAGATGTTTTATATCCGCATAAGTAAAGTGACTCCCCTTCCTTCACCAACTGTCAGTTGCCCTTCTTCTATGGGAACCACACACCAGGACTCTGTAAAGTCAGGCCAGTTTATTGAGGCGTAAATTTAGTTACGCTAGAAAATGACAACAAAGGCAGTCTCATGAATAATCTTATTATCCAAATCCAGGAGTATACACAGAATTATGCTTCTTAATATTAAAAAAAGATCTGCATTAGATAGTGTCTCAAAATGTAAAGGCTTTTCCATTGAAAATCAACTTCAATAACGACGTGAATTTTAGGTAGCGTATAACCGGTGTTCTTATTTTATATTTTTTAATTAAATGATCTCATTCAGATTTGATTCTTTTTCAATATATTGCCTGTTTTAGAATTATTCTGACAATTACGTACTATAACAGAAATAAAATCTTGCATAAAATATTTCAGATTACTTTAACACTTCTAATTTTTTTACTTTTTACCTTTTGAAATATACAGTTTTTGGAAGTCACTGGAACGGGAACATAAACTTATTTTAATGTGGAACATATTTATGTTTAAATACCGTATATTCTGGCGTATAACGCGCGCCAGTGTATAACGCTCACTTATAATCTCAAACTACATTTTTTAGTTTTTAGGTAAATTTGCCGTTAACGCTCAACCTTTTCTCTACGAAGAAACTTGAAACATACATGCGCGATGCTGTTACCTTTTGAAGTCATTCTTTTGAAGATTTTCCCCAGGCTTTTGAGCAGTGGTATACTGAATTGAGAAAGTCATAAGAGGAACAATATGAGTGTGGAGGAAATGTTTGAGGGAGTAAATAATTCTGCAAAGAGGGTGCGTTGTATTCAAAGCAGGAGTGCACAAGAATTTTATTCTACGGCTTCGAGAGTGAAATTACTTGAGGTAAGAATGCCCTTCCAACCCGAATGAATTCGTAGAATTACCAGTTAGATGTTTTCTCTTTCTAAAATCATTTGGAGCCGTGATTTTGAAGTGAACATCGAAGGCAACAAAGGAACAAAGAAGGAAAAGAAGGCCAAGAGCGTCCTCCCAGTCTAGAAATAGTGTGTGATCAGATAATAAAAGCATGGAATGAAATTAAACCTGATGTACTTCAAAAGTCATTGAAAATGTAGTATATCTAACAATCCAGATGGAAATGGAAGATGATTATTTATTTATGGATCAGAATAACAATGACTGTAAAGATAAAACAGAATTCAATAACGTGTCTGAAGATATAACGGAAGACGAATATGACGAACTTCTCATAGTATCAGGTAACGAAATTTTTTTAAGTTCATAAGGAATGTAATTTCTTTTAAACAAACAGCACTTGTAGAAATATAATTTTTGTACGCTAATCATTTCCTTATTTTTAAATCTATCATTTTTAGATCCGACATATAACGCGTAGCCGTAAAGTTCGGTCTTCCATTTTTCATTAAAAATGGGCTTTATACCCCGGAGTATACGGTAAGTGTTACATAGCATTTGAAAAATAAAGAATGCAAAATCATCTTTAAACGTAAAAACATTGCAGAGACTAATAGGGTCTGTTTCCTAAGGTATAGCTTTCTTATTTACATAAAAGTTCACACTACGGTAATCAGCATGTCATACGTAGAGACTAGCACCAAATATAAATTCTAAGTACTTTTCTAAGTACAGAAGTTCAGGAAAAAGTACTTGCCGCACAGATATAAAAATGGTAAAGCCAATTAAAAAGATCTCTACTTTTTTACAATGTTGGTGTAAAGAGGAGTTGAAGTTTCAGCAAATTTCTATATTTTAGGCGCAAAGTATATTGGTAATGATTAGACAGTATATTAAGATTACGTTCTTAGCTTTTCAAGCTCTTCAGAAATTCTTATCTTTTTCTTACATGAGAAATACGAACAGGATGGTCAGCTGGATTTTTCACATCACTCAGTACTTCATTTGTAACTGTGATTTTATTAGACATCTACTACTTGATTTCGAAACCTTTAATTTATTCGCTAAACATTGATTGGTAGTTGTGACAATTCTTCAAAAATAAGTCAAGACAGGAGTTTGTATATTGTTTTCTACATTAAAACACTTTTAAGACAAACTGTTGGACACGATATAATTAATTCCATATTCTGATTTATTCCTCTTAATGATAAGCAATATTTTACATAAAAGGAGACCATTAAAGCCTTAAATTGGATTTACAGCTAAACAATTTCACAGTGGTAAACATTTTGCTTAAGCTGCAGACCGTTAACTCTTACATCATATTGAATCTACTGAATTAATGAAACTGAGGGTGGGGATACTAAATTAATGTAATTACCGATAATTAGATCCGGCGCGCTACTTCAATTGAATTATTTTGCATTACGATTGCTATACAAATTTAGAGAAATTCTATTCATTTTGGGAATTATTCTTGAAACTTTAGTTACAATATAGAGGATAAAATTTAAGAGGCCGAAGCAGGGGAAAGAAAAACAAATAAATACATTATACTTCACATTATAAAATATTTCTTAAAAAGAAAAAAATAATTTAATATTGTTTTTAACATTAGCAAAACTGCATCTTTGCATTCTTTTTCTCATAGTCAACAATTGTCTAATATGTTTTTTTTCCCAAAGATTGTAAAAATTGCAAGAATATAACATATGCTTTGCAGCAATAGAAATTTTTATTTTCCAAGTCAAATGTCAACTACGATTTCGGCAGGAAAAACAAAATGAATCATCGCCATCGGCAGAGAAAAGAATAAGCATTTTGAAGCCAACTATAGAAAAGTGTATGAATTGACTAAAAATGTATTATGTTTCAATAACGCACAAAATCATCAGTATAAATAACAAAATTATCTTTATCAAATGTCGTCAAGTGTTTTCCTTTAAAAATTCCGGGGCGGCTAATGTATAATGAAAGAGAGATACATATATATTTCCTCCAATTATTAATCATCCCTTTGTCGCTAGATATTTTGCAGTGAATGAAAAGATCTAATCGCAGAAGGTGCGAAGCCATCGTAATTTCTTTTGTTCTTCGAGTAACGAGATAAAACATGCCAACAGCCGTTGCACTTTTTGCGATATTTTTTTTTTGGTAGTTAATGATTGCTGGCAACGACGCGTTGGTTGTTCCTAGCGCGTGGTACGTGACTGCACCAACCAGAAATTCAACCAGCCCGATTAAAAAAGTGAAATGATTGCGATACGTTTTCGTACTTGCTTTGTTCCCATTCCTTTTGAGCTGGTGATCTTGGAGATGAAGAAGAAAAGATGCCCTTTGCAAAAGATGAAAAAGTTTAATTTAAAGGGCAGCTTCAAGGCCGTCAGAGAAGGTATTCGAGTAAACAAATTCTTTCTCACAATGCTTTTGATTGCACATTGGCTTACCTCTCTTGATAAGACATAAATAAAAACATATTTGTTAATATAATAAAATATATTTGTTAATAAATAAAAATATATTTGTTAATGATGCCCGAGAAATGATTAGCTATGTGTTTTATATCACATAATTTTTATTTAGTTATGTACAGAATTATTAAAGAATTATTTTTGTGCAATGCAGTGTCACTTTAAGGTATTTCATTATATAACAATTTATGTTACTTATAACAAAACTACTTTTAATTTTTAACATTTGTTCAATAGATGATAATGGTGCGGCGTATCTAACAAAGTCCTACAATAAATTTAAATACCGCTTCTAAATTTATACATGTGTGGTTCAGTGGTATTTATACCTAAATCAACATTCATTCTAGTTTAAAAGGGTATTTATTTGAATCTAGAATGTATTTAGCATCTCATACGCAAGTAGTGTGAAAGTGAGAGTTCACGGCCAGGAGGCGGATTGCGGATGAGCCCGGAAGCAGG
>KK122348.1:0-12690 GCA_000611955.2 Stegodyphus mimosarum
AATTCAAAATGAAATACCTGATGAAGAAACAACATATAAATCCATAGATACTGTTATCAATCACGAGGAATCATTTAATTATCCAATAGAATTTTTAAATTCATTGGATCTACCAGAAATGCCACCACATATTTTATCTTTGAAAATTGGTTCCCCAAGCATCCTTCTACGAAATATAAATCCACCGCGGCTATGCAATGGGACTAGGTTATCAGTAAAAAAAAATAATGAATAACATAATTGAAGCAACCATTTTAAATGGAAAACACCAAGGGGAACATGTACTACTATCACGCATTCCCATGATACCAACGGAACTCCATTTCAATTCAAATGTCTACAGTTTCCTGTACGACTAGCCTTTGCAATGACCATTAACAAAGCACAGGGACAATCATTGCAAGTATATGGATTAAATTTGATAAATTCATGCTTCTCATATGGACAGCTGTACGTTGGATGTTCACGAGTTGGAAAATCTTCAAATTTATTTGTTCTAGCACCAGATAGGAAAATAAAAAATGTATATTTACAAGCACTACTAAGATAAAGTTCACCACCAATCATCAACTATCATTCATTTCATGATGATATTTAATAATTACAAAATTATTGTTCAATTGAAATTTGTTTGCAATATTGTTTAATATTACAAGTGAAGAAGCATGTTTATTCTACCACCAACTATGTTTATCTATGTTTTGTACATATGCTATATTCGAATGACATATATGTAGGGATAATTTTATTGTTAATTTTCATTTGATGTATTGTATACATTTGATCATTAATAAATTATGTTTGAGGTATCAAAACTGCCTTTTTGTTCAAACACAGCAATGTGTGAATGAGTACAACTAGTACTTTATAAAAGTAACTTGGAGTTTATAAAAAAAAAAAAAAAAAAAATTGCAAGTTTAGTACTCGTAAACCAGATTACATTAGCATATTAAGACAAATCAGTGCTTCCTGATATCTCTACTCCCAAAGTCATGAAGCCATTGCTGACTTTGGAATTATCCATGAAGTTATTACCAACTTTGGAGAGAAATACTTGTTTGGACATTTCCATGTCTATACCAATGATCGGAAGTCATGTCTTAATGCACATAAGTGCGGACTGCCATTAGACAGTGCGGTTTGTTGTTTTTAATTTGATGTTCGACTCATTATTTGATTGACGAATTAAGGGCAATAGTCGCCACAGCATAGCGGTCAATAATGTAAAATTTAGTACTCTTTTTTTGCCTTTGTAGTAAATTATTTAAAAGAGAATGCAAATTTAATGGCGAGCTAAGCAGAGAATTTCCATTTATTAAAAAAAAACAAAATATATGGCATGGTGTGATAAATGATTTCATAACTAAATTATAATTCTCACTTCATCCCATTTGTCCCGCTTTGTCTAAATGAAAATGTGGTCACTTAACTTTTGAAGCAAAACTATTGTTACAAAAGATTATGAAATCACATTTTCATGGTTATATATATTATGAGTAAAAATAATTTAGCAAGTCACAATCATCTTATACCAAAATCACAAAACATTTTAGTCAATGTGATTACTTTCACATAAACTGTCATTTTATTGATTTTGAGTCACGTATGCAGAATAAAAACAAAATTTCTTTGATTACATGCAAATATTGATATTAAATATTTAATATCAACTTAAACACTTGACTTCATAAGTGAGGCATAAATTAAAAAATTTTGTCATATTTCATAAAACTGTTACACATATTTAAAATTTGTGGTATGAAAAATTGGACTATAGTCATCCATGAAATAACACTTGGCATTCCAATGAAAATTCGAATTCCTTGGAGAAATCTTAAACATAAATTTTATTTTGCACACTGTTGTCTAAATACACAACAAATACACTGAATTTTAATGGGATAAAATGAGATATTGCTCCAATCCGTGCCATTCATTTTTTAAAACCCATAGTTTATTTACAAGCATCCAAAATTACGAAAGCTTTTTAAATGGTTTCTTTCAGCATTGACGAGTTACATTTTCGGCTCCTTCAAACTGACAAATTTCAATAAAACAATATCTATAATTACTTTTATGACAGTTATTGGTAAATTTTGACATTACTTCATAAAAGTTCACGTATTTCCAGCACATGCCATTCCAAGGCAAAATTCTAAAATTTATCAACCTCTGAATTTAAACAGTTATTTGCGTGCACAGTAACATGTTTTCATGAAAATAGCTAAATCTGTTTCCCTAATAGGGGAAAAAATTTGAAGTAAAATAATGCTCACATCAAATCAAGCTGTGACGAAGAACAATTATACAAAAAGAAATTCTTCTCTATTTTAAAAGAGGAAAGTTCACACTGTAAAATTTAAACAAAATATACGAAACATACGTAGTTTTGCAACTTTTAAAAAACTCTTATGCCTGTTGAATGAAAATATAATTCAGTAGACTGACAGCAATAAGCAAAAACAATAAAGAATAATAAAGAACTTTCCACTTATTTTCGTTTCATTGAATAAGAGGAGCGATGAAAAAAAATTATGCTTATGGAATGGGACTTAGGGAAAAAATTATTTATTCGCTATTTGGTAAATATTTTAATTATGAAAGAAAGCGGCAGCTTGTCCATCAGCATTTATTTGTTTAATGCTCTTGAATAGAAGATTATCTCCTCTTTATTGCTTGTATTTAAAAATAATATGGTATTTTTCCTTAATAATATACTATTACACCGTGCAGCTCGCCAAGAACGGCAACTCAGCTAATGTAAACACACACCCAAAATGTGGCCTGTCATAAAAGGATTTAAAAGTATTAGTATTTCCTATTTTTTTTTTACTGTTCTACACAACTGTTCAATCGGTTTTTAACGAAGTGGTTTTTATTCATAACCTTCTTTTTCGGATATGTATGCGTGAGGAATCTAGGTAGATGATATGGTTAGTTTTTTTTTTTTTTTTTTTTTTTTTTAAACTCTTTAGTTGATCATTTATGAAGGAATCTCTAAAGTTTAGGTAATATATTTTCCAATTTTATTATTATTTGATGTAGATGTCATATCAAAATAGTAAAAATTGCCGTATGTTGGTATTTTGAATAAATCTAAGATCACTTTTTTACATTTGCTCTGTAACTGGAGAAACTAACGAATAGTAGTTTTATTGATGGAAGTGATGTCCAGTTTGTTTCAGATGTGACAACTGTAGGTTATTTTTAATAGCTTAGCTTGTAGAACAGGTAAGGAAGAAAAAAGATGCCTGTAATAAAAACTTTAAATTTTCTGGAAAGTAATGCTGCTGGAACTCTGTGTGATCTAATTGGTGATTTGAAAACTTATGATTGTGAAAAATGAGATAAATCTTTTCACTATAGAGAGTGATCTTTTGAAACATTATTGCGTTGCGGAAACACGAAAGCAAACATTTTTTTCGTGAACTGTGTGATAAACACATTGAAATCAAATGTAGAAAAGAGCTTAATCTGATCCGTACTGGAGATAGGCCTTATGTGTGTCATATATCATTAAGAAAATATTTTGTACTGAAACCTTTATCAAAACATTTTCTTAATGAATATATCTATATTCATAACAAAGAAAAGCCATATATGTGTGATGTATGTAATAAAGGTTTTATAAGAAAGCATTCCCTTCATTTACATTGGCGTACTCATACAAAAGACACACCTTTTATTTCTGAGATATGTAATAAAGGTTTTGCATTGAAACACGATTTAGAGAGACATGCTGCCACTCATGTTAGTGAAAAGCCTTATGTTTGTGATGTATGTAATAAGGGTTTTAAGACCATTAGGTATATTGAAGACACATCGCTTTATTCATACCAAAAAAAAAACCCTCATACATGGGAACAATGTAATACAAGCTTCAGCACAAAGTATTATATTTACACTCATAGTTGTAGCAATAGCAAAAAACCTTTTATATGTGAATAAAAATAAATAAATAATAAAAATAATAAATGTTTCGCTAGAAAAGCTTATCTTAATGTCCATAACCATGTTCATACTGTAGGAAAACCTCATATCTGTGAAATATGTAATAAAGGTAACATAACAAAAAGTAATCTTCATGGGAACAGTCATACTCATACTGGATAAAAGCCATATGTGTGTCAGGTATGTAATAAAAGTTTCAAAACAAAAGACTATTTAAATATACATTATAGTTATCATGCTGAAAAGAAAGTTTATCCATGTGGAATATGCAATAAATCATTTAAATTGAGTGTTTGTCTTAAATTACACTGGTGTGCAAACTTAAGCAACAGCAGGGTTTTTTGCCATAACGCCACGGGAAATCAACCGAGAGACACGAAATGCAGAAATGAAGGAGAGCATTATGTACTGAAAGGATGACGAAAGCATCGGAGCTCAAAAAGGAATACCATGCATACGGTATGGAATCAAACAAAAACAAGCTTTATTGAAAGCATAGTATCGTGACTCATGATTGTCTATCCAAGCGGAACAACAACAAGCAGATGTTCCTTAACATGAGATATGCCCTCCCCTCACTGCAATGGTTGTTTTGCACCGTCTCCGCATACTCAGAACCACCTGGCGCAACATTTCTTGCGGTAAGAGTGCCCATTTCTCAATCAGCATCTGTTTGAGTTGTTCTCCGGAGGATGTAAGCGTGCTGCAATGCGTCTCCCCAAAGCATCCCACACATGTTCGAAGGGATTTAAATCTGGGGAGTACGCCGGCCAATCCATTCGAGTGATATCTTCATTTTCCAGTAGCTCCTCAACAGCAAGAGTCCGATGTGGGCGTGCATTGTCATCCATTAAAATTACGTCTGGGCCAATGGCACCTCGGAACAGACGCACATGGGGAAGGAGCACCTCCTCACAATAGCGATCCCCGGTTACAGAACCTCTGTCGAAAACGTGGAGCTCAGTTCGCCCGTTCAGCATAATGTCTCCCCAGACAAGAACTCCAGGACCAACGTTACGGTGTCTTTCCTTGATGTTACTGGGATAAAACCGGGTCCCGACGTCTTCCCAAAATCAAACCGCGTTGAGAATCGCTTCTGGTACTGAACAGACTCTCATACGTAAAGAGGACACGACTTCTTTCATCAGCTGTCCAGTTTTTGTGCTCTCTGCACCACTGTAAACGGTGGCGTCGGTGGCCAACTTTCAACTGGAGGCAGCGTTCAGGACGGCGGGCGAATAGGACCCCTTTGTGAAGGCGGCTGGTCACAGTAAACCGCAACACTTATCGCCCCGTTGCTGTACAGAGTTACTGAGCAATGGCGCTTGCTGACTGCTGTCGGCTTCTTTTCGGACGCAGGACGATATATCAGTCATCCCCTACAGATGCCGTCCTTGGGCGGCTACCACCAACTTTTCTAACAGCTGTACCTGTGGTTTGGAACGCTTTCCAAGGCGCGAAACGAACTTTTGTTGATTCCGAACTCTGCAGCTACACTGGTGACAGTTCGCCCCTCCTCCAGCTTTCCGATTATTCTTCCACGTGTGAAGTCGTCCAGGAGATTTCTTCTAGCCATATTTCACGAACTGACTCACTGGCACTTGCAGCGAATATGTTGAATTGCGTCTCCGTCCTTCCTTTTATTCTACGAGCTGCGCGCGCCGACATCACGCGTTTTGTGTACGATCACGTCGCCTCTGACGTTTCGTTTCTGATATGTGCATACGAATGACGTTTCTACTGACTTACGTGTTCATTGCAGTGATCTCCAGACCTCCTTTTCTGCAATTTCATAGCTATCTGCTAAATTTTTACATTGTTGCTTAAGTTTTGCACACCAGTGTACATCTTGTATAACACTCTGTTCAAAAGCTTTATACATGTGATGAGTGTAAAAAAGGTTTCAAGAGAAAACAGAATCTTGTTCAGCACATCATTATTCATACAGGTAAAAAGCCTTTTGTATGTGACATTTTTAATAAAAGTTTTCCATCATGAAGTCATTGTAAACTGCATCAAATTTTTCATACTGGAGAAGAACCTTATGTGTGTAATATTTGTAATAAAAGTTTCATATGCAAAAGCACCTTAATGCACATCATGCTGTCAATACTCAAGAAAAATCTCATGTATGTAGCTTTTGTTAGAAAATCTTTCAATCAGTTCCTATTCTTAAATCACATAATTATATTCATACAAAAGAAAGCAATGAGAATAAAATATAATAGCTTCGAATCATAAAGTGAAGTGCTAATATTAGTGAAAACAAAATATATTGGCAGTTCTGCTTATATTTTCAAAATATTTGTTTTTTTAGTCCAAAGGAGCAATTTGCCTAGGAAGACTATTAATTTCGTTTTGACATTTTGCACTGATTCACTTAAAGGGTTGTTTCACTTTTCAAATAGTTGCCACCAAATATTATCGCCCTGTATTATATTTAAAGAAATTAAATAATGAAGAATATGCATAAATGTATGCATATTTCTCGCACTGTGATAAAACAACGGTACCTAGAGCCATCCCATTTTGAATATTAGAACATTTCCATCCGAATTTCGGCATCTGAAAGCCCAAATTTGGAATTTTTTTATTATCAATTTCATATTTTGTAAAACATT
The DNA here is from genome assembly GCA_000611955.2 of Stegodyphus mimosarum. NCBI lineage: Eukaryota > Metazoa > Arthropoda > Arachnida > Araneae > Eresidae > Stegodyphus > Stegodyphus mimosarum. Next base: position 6,573 of record KK122348.1, read on the forward strand.
AATGAAATTTTGATTAACAAACTCAAGAATTTCAAAGCAAGCAATGGCAGTATTGTACAGAAAGAATATTTTTATCTCCAGCGCCTGAGACTGTGTATCGGAAAATCTAAAGATATCCTCATTTATAAAATTATTTTGCGATATTGCTCTTGAACTGAATTTTATGGTTTAAGTGCGAAGTATATGATATTTAATAAATAGAGGTAACACAGAAAATGTTAAAAAAGTGCCCCTTTGGACATAATTTAAAATCTGAAACCTTTCAGATTTTTTTTCCCTTTTGTAATGATGATATGCACGGCAGGACCAACTTTAAAGAATGAAGTAAATTGCTTTGCATTTTCCAGCGATAACAATTATTGTCAAATACAGTTTTAATTTACATATGCCATAACTATATGGCTTTTGCAAAATAGAAGAGATTAAAATTTCTTAAAAAAAGGTTGGGGGAGAGCTTTTCAAACCAACCTCTTATTTGATAAAAATGAAATTCATAGAAACACAAGTTTCACAGCACATGGTTTTGCATGGTTATTATCAGTGGCGGCTCGTAGCTAAAATTAGTGGGGGTGCTGTTCCAAAAAAATTTAACCTTTGTTCTAAACCTGTGTAAAGGGAAACAAACATGTATAAAAAGAAAATTTATTTTGAAACTTCCATGAAATTTTACAAAAGAAAAATTAAACATTTCTTAATTACTTTAACTTAAATTGTTACAGTTCAAGCTTTACCTATTCATTTAAAAATGAAATCCAATTCTTCTTGTTTTAATTTGCGCGAAGAGATCAATAATTTTCTCCTTGATCTCTGGATGACAACTGAGGAAATTTTTCTACATTGAAAGCATTGCAAGCGCATGAAAACGAAAGCTCTTGAAGTTCACTTACGGTCACAGAATTTATTACTTGAGGATGCAAGGACATGGTTAAAGTTTTCTGTAAAATAAAAGAACAGAAAAATAAAAATGAATCAAATAGAATAGCTGAAAAATAATCTAACCAAGAATATGGTGTACGATTTTTAAACACAGCACACGCGGAGTAAAAAAAAAGAACCAGCTCCCAACGGTACTCCAGATTCGGCACTGTAAAAGCGACATTGCTCTCTCCCTCTCAGCCTCGTACGCTGTTTCCTAAGAGCACATGCGCAGAACAGCCATATACCACACGCGCGGAGTAAGAAATAGTCACGTTTCCAGAATTTCGGCATTGTAAGAGCGACAGTGCTGTTTTATCTCCCTGGCTCGAGTGCTGCTTTCTGTGCGCACTTGCGCAGAACAGCCTTGTGAAGCCCAGTTCCATACAAAAACTTTCGTACCTTTTTCATAAACTGGATGATGGCTACTGACATTAAGTTTAAGGGTTATATATTGTAGAAGTATAAAGAAAGAATTAAAGAAAAAAGGGCTCATTATATTAAATATTAAAAATAATAATAAGTGGAAACAGGGGGTGCTGCAGTTCCACAGTGCTTATTACGAGCCGCCACTGGTTATTACTATGCTTTTCACACTAGACTCAATTCTGCAATAGGTATTTTCTGTATAATAGTATTTAAATTCATCAACATTGGAATACTTGGGCTATCAGCATATAATTTATGGGGTATAATAGGTAAAATATTTTCAAATGGACTGAGATCCATACTGCATGCAAGCCAGTGCTTTTATATATCTGAAAACCTGATCTTTTTTCAGGAAGTATAATATATATTAATTGTACCCATCTAGGTATTAAATGAATCAGAAGTTAAAGGTCGAATTTTAGCTGAGCTTAAAAGGTATTGTGTAATCATAAAGTATGTGATTTACAGCTTTTAATTAGTTATTATATGGACTTACTAAAACACTATTTTTAAATTTGAATGTGCAGTTAACTAGTGGGAAAAGAAATGATTAAAACAACAACCAACTTGAGAGCTGCCATCTAAAATGACTAACTAAAAGGAGTAAACTTACATGATTAGTGAAGATTGTTTGAAATTTTTTTTTTTAGGCATCATGTGTCACTATCACAGATTTACTCACCTTCCATTTGTTTTGTTAATTTATTCAATTATTATATATTTTAATTGATTTTTTTATTTGTCATTAATTTTGCACAACATGTTAATACTGTTGTTTACATCTTTTACTTTAATTAATTAATTTATTTTTGCTGGTTGAATTTCAGATATTAAGCCCTGGTAAGAAAATCTTTCAAAACATATGCATATTGTTCTCAGGTTTTACCACTTTGGGCAAAGGTTGCAGAGATTTGATAACTGAAGTTAAATTCAGCTCAAATCATGATGCATTTACTACTTCATCAAAAAAGGATGAAGATTCTTTTCTAAGAGTATGTCATGTTCAGTCTTCAGAAATCTAATGCACTTTCTACTTTTTTAACATCTTTTAATCTGTAAGAGAATCTGGTATAAATTCTCTTTATTTTTAAAATTCATTAACAAGGTTTCAAAACAGATTTCTTTTTCATAAGCATTCATATGCATGTGAGCTATTGTTGCATTTTTGCTATGAATTATAGTCTTTGATAGAAACATTGTAATTTTTTAGGGAGGTGTAAATGCCTTTCTGTGGAATATTCCATCATTTTTGTTTGTTTGTTTGTTATGGTTTATGGCAAAATTCTATCTTTATATGTTAAATGATAAATACCGCTCTTTGACCCTTGCATAATTAGCTACAACATTATTAATTAGTTTTCTTTCTGATTTCAGATGTATTAGTCACAACGCAGTTAGACCTGTTCAGTATTGATAGTTCTATACTCAACAGGTTTAGTGTTTTACTGGTTTCTCAACTGTAACATGAATACACGTTAGTTTCGATTAGAAATTCCTTTACAAAGACATCTCTCCTACTAAACTAATGGGCCTCATATACTTTGCCATCCAGATTTCAGTTTCTAGCCTGTAGTAACTTCATTACTAATATTATAAATGCGAATGTGAGTTTGTTTGTTTGCACGTTTCCACGCCTTAATTACTTAACCGATCATCATGAAATTTTAAAGAAATATTTTTGTTATATTAGAAAAGGTTATAGGCTATAAAATGTAACTTATCTGTTGAAACTTAAACAGTATAATAAGTTTTATAGCTTAAAATGATTGTCCTTGCATAAACATTAAATGTTCAAAATTTCATCACGATAAGTTAAACGATGTAAAAGTTTGTCTGCGCGCGCAGGTGCGTGGCTTAAACCACGCAAACATTTTTAGCCTTTTCTAATATATCAAAAATATTTCTTGAAAATTTCATGATGATCGGTTAAGTAATTGAGGCCTTAAAATGTAACATTCATTAATTTTTGTTTGTTTAATTTAATTTATTATTTAAAATTCTTCAGGATTTCCGCTTTTGACTTTTCTTTCACAAGCATTTTTCAGTCATTAGGAAATATATGTAGCAGGTTTACTAGATTTCGTGGCGATGCACGTATTTTTAAAATTCACGCGGAGTTTGAAACTTATTTAAGGACAGTTTAATTTTTTACAGTTTTTTCCCCGTTTTCGAAATGCCTCGCAAACGTAAATATGACATGTCTAGGAATTGATCTCGGGCTCGGGCAGCAAAAACTGTTCTATCCCAAGAGTATTCCGTACATGCGTAATTAAGAAGACAAGAACAAACAAGGCGCCAATCTATTTTGAGAACTGATAAAACAACTTCTCAAAGACAAGAAAGATCAGAGGCCCAAACTTCCCTTCAAGCTTCTATGAGAGCAGCTGAGACACCTCTCCAAACACAACTCTGGTTGACAGAACAACTTGAACGACAAGCTGCTTTGAGAGCTCATGAAACGTCTCTTCAAACAAATTCGTTTAGAAGTACAAGCTGAACGCCAAGCTGCTTTCATAGCTGCTGAAACACCTCTCCAAACGCAGATCACCTTGAAAGAACAAGTTGAAAGTCAAACTGCTTTGAGAGCTATTGAAACGCCTCTTCAAACACAGATTCGCTTGGAAGAACAAGCTCAAAAACAGGCAGTTATTAGTGCGAGAGATACTACAGAACAATTGTTGGCGAGAAGAACCGTTCATGCAGAAATGCAAACCGAAAACCGACGAAATTTCATGCATAACAATTGGTCCGTATTTAATGATTGTAGACTTCAATACGATCCTTCAATTGATTACCATAATCATCCACTAATTGTTATCGGTTCGATGAGTAAAAAATGCCAGTTTTACGATGCTTTAAAATGGAAGGATGAAACTTCAGGAATGTGCTGTTCGAACGATAAAGTTTCACTTTCTTTACTTGGTGAACCAGAAGAGCCGCTGAAAACTCTATAGTTATATGATACAGATGAATAAAAGCGTTTTTTTAAGTAAAATCAGAAAGTGCAACTCTTGCTTCCAAATGACATCTTTTGGAGTAGACAAAGAGATAAGAATGCCCGAGTTTTCACCAACTTTTACCGTACAGGGCCAGCTATATCATGGAATTGGTTCACTTTTTCCAACAGATAATGAACTGCATAAATTTTTGCAAGTTTATTTGATGGGTCAAGAAGAAAATGAAGTAAGCCGTCGTTGTCAGTATATTGATGGAGTCGAGAGAGATATAGTATTGAAAATTCAAAGAATGTTACATGACCACAACGTTTTGATAAATACCTTCAAAACTGCAATAGAAAAATGGCCTCAAGACGATTATAAAGTCGTCATTCATGCTGATCGAACTCCACGCGGCGAAAATGAGAGGCGCTATAATACACCGACAATTAATGAACTTGCTGACCTGGTTACTGGCGACCCATGCTCTCCACGAGATATAGTGTTACGAGCACATAATAATATACTGACACGCGTAGCAGATACTCATAAGTTTTCGATGCTTTGCAGTACCCATTAATTTTTAGTAAAGGGCAATTGGGATACCATTTTCATATTCCACAGATTAATCCAACTACAAAACAGCCAGTTCCCAATTAAAAAGTTTCATGCGTGGGTTTTTACGCTTATCACATGATGCTTCGAGAGAATGATTTCAGCCTCATTCCGCGGTCGAGGCAGCTCTTCTATCAATTCTTAGCAGGTATATCAAAATAAAGAGAGAACGTCTTCGTTACATTTCTTTAAACCAGACACAACTACGAGTTGAAAATTACATTCACCAAGAGATGCAATTAGCACAGATGGTAATATTAGCCCCAACGACTTAAGCAAGATGGTTATTCTTCCCTCCACTTTTGCGAACAGTCCCCGCTATCTGCATGAATATACACAAGACGTTTTCGCCTACGTACGGTAGGCCTGACCTATTTGTAACTTTTACCTGCAATCCTTCACGGAAAGAAATAACAGAAGAGCTTATGCTTGGACAAAGAGCCACTGATCGACATGACATAGTTGCCCGCGTGTTTTGTTTAAAAGTTCAAAAGATCATTAATGTAATAACAGTAGGAAACGTATTTGGAAACGTCCAATGCCACATGTACGCCATTGAATGTCAGAAACGAGGTCTGCCACATGTGCACATCCTTATTTGGTTAAAACAAAAGCTACGATCCAGCCAAATAGATAACATTATAAGTGCCGAAATCCCGGACCTAGAAGTAGATAAAGAATTTGCACGAGATCGCAATTAAAAACATGATTCATGGTCCTTGTGGAGCTCGCAATCCAGCATCTCTTGGATCTTGGATTTTGATTTTGCTGCTAGCAGTCAACTACTAAAGAGTTATTACCAGTACATAGATATTATACCAATGGCCATTAACAGTATAGGATTAAATTAAAGGTGTTAAACACCACGCACAGAGGCGAGATCAATAATTCAGTTTATATACTCATTAGTGAATAATTTTAGTAATTGATAAACAATTAAATATAGCATTTGATGTGCATGCTATATGCATGGCGTCCGGAGGTGAAGTGAGATCTAAGTAAGAGGGAGTGAGGCTAGGCAATGCAAGTCACATTATGTGTGCAAGTAATGTGATTGGTTCTTCAGTCCTATGAGGAGATTTGAGTGAAATAACTTTTTAAATATGAAATACGCGTTTGAAGATGAGCAATATATACAATAATAGCTAGTGGATATGATCCTTTAGCTTTGCATGAAAAATAGCAAATGTGCGAAAAGGTTTCCCCGGGAGCTACTAAAGGAA
>KK122348.1:12719-22946 GCA_000611955.2 Stegodyphus mimosarum
AAGAGCACCCGAAGATGGTGGTAGAAGAGTTACGATTAAAACTCGCAGTGGGGGTAATCAAGACTTTTGATAATAGCTGGGTTGTGCCATATTCACCCGTTCTATGTAAATTATTTAATGCTAACATTAATGTTGAAGCCTGCAACTTTTTTCGTGCGATTAAATGTATTTGTAAATATATATATATAAAGGGAGCGACGAGGCGATCTTCAATCTGCTTAACCTGCCTCTGAATGAAATACAAACTTATCAAACAGGGCGATATGTCAGTGGTAATGAGGCAGCGTGGCAGCTCCTTGGTTTTCCATTACATGAAAGATATTCGACTGTTACACATCTTGCCGCACACTTAGAAAGAGGACAGCGTGTTTTTTTAATAAGAATAATTTTCAAGAAAGAATTTTATTTCCTCCTAAAACCATACTGACCGCTTTTTTCCATCTTTGCCAGACAGATACTTTTGCGAAAACAATATTGTATTCCGAAGTTCTCTGTTTTTTACACGGAACAAATCAAAAAAAGAATGGCAACGTCTCGTTGAAGGTACACCTATTGAAAATTGGCCAGGGGTTAAATCATCGGACGCTCTTGGTCGTGTCTACACCATACATATAACGAATTTAGAATGTTTTTCTCTGTGCATTTTATTGCATCATGTTCGAGGTCCAACTAGCTTTAAAGACCTTAAAATTGTTAATAGTCTAGAACGTCGAACTTATAGAAGCGCATGTGAAGCTCAGGGTCTGTTAAAGAATGATAAACATTGGAATGAAACTATGGAAGAAGCTGTACAATGTCGATCACCAGATAAAATCAGAAAACTTTACGTAAGCCTTTTATCATATTGCGGCCTTTCTAATCCTCATACTTTATGGGATAAGTACATGGTGGAAGACATTTTGTGGCGACTGCAGCGAGTACATGCACGTATGACTTTTAATGAGCACATCTATAATGAAGCACCATTGTCAAAACAAGGTTTTGACAATGGTGGGGAAGAAGCTTCAATATTTGAGAATGCTTAGTCCACGACGATCATACGGAAATTACTTTAATGATGAAATTGCTTGAGAATTAGACTAGAATTTCATTGCCTTGCAGCAGTAAGTAGCAGAATTGGTCTCTCAGTCGCTTCCAGAACAAAGTCACGTGTTCAATCAGGTGTTACATAAAATAGAATTCGGGAATGGTGCACGTTTCTTTCTCGACGCTCCTGGAGGAACCGGGAAAACGTTTTTGCTAAGTTTATTATTAACGTCCGTCAGAAAAGACTAGAAAATAGCGGTTGCTGTGGCTTCTTCTGGTATAGCTGCTACACTATTGAACGGCGACCGTACTGCACATTCCGTTTTAAAATTGCTGCTGAATCTTGCGCAGGAAGATTCACCTATCTGCAGTTTCAGTAAAAATAGCTCTCGAAGTAGGATGCTACGACCGTGTAAGCTTTTAGTTTGGGATGAAAGTACGATGTTTCACAAAAAGGCTATAGAAGCGTTAAACCGAACTCTTCAGGATTTGCAAGACAGTACAGATATTATGGGAGGAATGGCAGTCTTATTGGTTGCTGATTTCCGACAAACTGTGCCGGTAATCCAGAAAGGTACACCTACAGATGAAATCAAAGCTTGTCTCAAATCATCAAGTTTATGGGAGAAAGTTGAAAAATTCAATCTTAAAACAAATATGAGAGTGCATCTTCATAGTGATGTAGATTCAGAGAATTACGCAGAGACAGTATTGAAAATTGGCGATGGACAGATAAACAGATGCTGAAAGTTGTATTTTACTTTCAGATGAATTTTGCAATTTGGTAGAAAACGATGTGGAGCTTATTGCTAAAGTTTACTCGCACTTGCAAGAAAATTTAAACAGTGATCACTGGTTATATGCAAGAGCAATTCTAGCGCCGGCAAACGAAATCGTAAACAAAATCAACATTGACATTTTCAAAGAGGTGCAGGGAGAAATAAAAGAGTATTTGTCAATAGAAACAATCATGGATACAGAACAAAGCACTTCATATCCTGATGAGTTTTTAAATTCATTAGACCTATCAGGTATACCCTCACATAAACTTCAATTGAAACTAAATGTACCGGTTAGGCTTATGCGAAATATAGATGCACCTCGACTGTGTAATGGAACGAAGCTTCGGATCACACAGTTAGCGCAGAATATAATCAGTGCCACTTTTTTAACAGGTGTAGGAAAAGGGGAAAATGTTATCATACTTCGAATTCCAATAATCCCCACTGACCTACCATTTCACTTTAAAAGACTGCAGTTTCCAATCCAATTCACTTTTGCTGTTACTATTAACAAAGCTCAAGGGCAACTGTTACAGGTAGCAGGGGTGCATTTGGAAGAGTCATGCTTTTCCCATGGTCAACTATATGTTGCCTGTTCGCGTGTATCCAAAGCCAGGAATTTATATGTATTAGAACGGAATGGAAAAACATATAATATAGTAGCATACAGAAGCATCCTAGAATAATACTCTTATTTATGCTCTTCTGAAAAAGAATTAATATTTTTAACGTTTTGTTAATACTTTAACCTTTTTCAAATCTTCGTAATGAAAATTATTTATTTTTGTAGTGAGATATCTTAATAAAGCATGTTTTTCAATTTTTTAAATTACATTTTATTGTAGAATTTTTTAGTAAAAAAAACCCTAAGATAAGTTTGCAATGTTTGATATATCCAAATCGGATTTTAGAAATTACGCAGAATAGCGTCTTAGCGACATCAATATGAATTCTTTTTATCTCAATGAAGAAGGGAAGTATTGACTGAAATTTTACGCGAAGTGTATTTTTAACTTAAAAAAAAGTAATAATAAATAAAACTTTATCCTGATTATCCTGGTCAGGCAATAAGAAAAAAAAATCAAATTCTTTTCTTTTCTTTTCAATAGTCTTTGAAACTTATTTAAGGACATCAACGCGAGCGAAGCCTCGGATAAAAGCTAGTCATAAATAATTTCTCAGAGGTTTGATGATGCATAATGGTATAGTATTGTAAATTAATTCAGCCATTTTTTTAAACTTTTATGAACGATGACCTTGATGTCATTTAAAATATGCCTTTTTTTAGCTAAAAAAAAAAAGACCTTTTTGTTAGCCTTTTTTAGAAGCTGAAGGCTGCCTTTTCATGACATGCTATTTTAATACCTTGCTCTAAAAGTGTATTTTTTCCAGTTTTGAGTTTTATTGTCAAACTTCTAAATTTTATCCTTATTTTAACTTATATGTTCTAATTTGTACTTTCATAAGCTTTTGATTATTTATATTTTTCAGCTAGTATAATTAGTGTCTAAACTTTTCTGATGCAGTGGGTGTATATCATATGTACGCAGACTAAATTTGTTATGTAGTCAAACTAATTTAATTAATTAAATCATATCCCAAATTTCAGCTACATGCAACCATACCTTTTTTTAAAATTGGGGGATGTTAATTAGTTTGTAAGAGCTTATTTTCTCAGTTACTTATTTATTATTAAGTTTAACTTCTGTTAATTAATTTGTTTAGGCTTAGTTTCTGTTATTTTGTAAAAACAGATATTCGGCTTTTAGTTTTAGCTTCTAGGTTGAATTCAGTTGAAAGAAAGAATCTTAAGTAACTGAGTATTATTTGAATTTAAAAATTCAAATTATTGATTTATCAATTTAAAATTTATACACTGTGTCCAGAAAAATTTTGCATTTCTGTTGAACTTATATTTGTTGACATAAGATAATTAGTTGAGAAATTATTTGCAAATCAGTTAATATTTTCATTAGAAATAGCAAAGCTTTTCGATGCTTCTCAAATAAACTTTTTGACACTGTTTTAAGCTTCAAAGCTAGTTACTTGACAAGATAAGAATAGGCATATGAGACACCAAGAGTTTACCATATGGTGATACAGGTACTGCTTCCCGTGATGCTACTTATTCAGTAAAGTATTTCTACACACGCTCCATGCAAACTGTCGAAAACATTTTCTTGCAGTTATTATTTAAAAGAATTTGTATACTAATATAAAGATTTTTTATAACAGTTATTGCTCACAAATACAGTACCCGGCATTGAAAATGCAACACTAAGGAGTGATCAGACAGTGATGAAACTCGGCAAACAGAGAAGGACAGCTGCAAACAATAAGTGATCTTTATTTCGAAAGGATATGCATAATACAGAGTGAGAACAGCGTCGGCTCATTAGGTTGTAGTACCAGCTTGAACGCCGATACATGAAGCAAACGTCTAGGTATAGAGTCTATGAGACTACGGATGTTGTCCTGAAGTATGGCTTTCAATTCCTTAGCAACCATTTGCCACAATTCGTCTTCTGAACGCGGCAATGACAGGGTATGAAAATGGCGCCCAATCACATCCAAAATGTGTTCGATTGGGGAGAGATCAAGAGAAAACACTGGCCAGGGAGGCATCTATACACCTTGCAAAGCATGTTGGCTGATGTTAGCAATGTGTGGTCGGGGGTTATCCTGTAACCTGGAATCGTACGCAATTGTGCCCTCAAACCATGTTCGTACGCGGCGATCGTCATTGGAAAAACTCATCTGATAACACGATCCTGCGCCATTCCGTCGTCCACATCGCTCAAGCCTAGTACCATTGCAGACGTTGTCGTCTATGATGTGGAGTCAATAGCAGTCTTCTTAACGGAAAACACTATTGCAGGCCACTAGCCACCAATCGAATATCCATTGTGTCTTGAACATGCTGCAGAATGGAGGTAGACGTGGCGTGTAGGTGCGCCACCGCTTGTCGGCGGACGCGTCGATCCACTCATGCCGACGTCACTCTGTCTGCACCAGCACCTTTTAATTTTGCCCCATTTCTTTGTTCCAACCATCGTCGCAACAACCGGTCTACTCTAGACGCGTCCAAGTATGTGTCAGCTGAGATTTGACGTATGGACCAACCTGCCCTTCTCAGTCAGAGCACCATGATCTTCATAAAATTGCCTGTCTGCTGGAATTGCATCCGTTGACGACGGCCTGGCGTTCTCTGCTATTACACGCGTCCTCTCAGACAAGACGAAATTTTCTACGATGATTTCCCTAACAGAAATAGCGGCACCAAAATTGAACATTCTGCAGGTTCCAACTTACGCTGGAGAGCTGCGCATTTCACATCATTCGCATAACTCGGTGCCGTGCGTCTACCCTGAAATTTGCATGATTTTCGGGCCACTCCTTCTCGGTGTTGCATTTTCAATGTCGGGTAACCTCTTGCTCTTTTTCCACAAGATATTTTACAATTTTGGATTATTTATTATATATCTTCGAAACTCGAGTTCGAGTGTAGTTGGTCTAACATTGTGATGTGCTTGTATTAATGGGTATGAGAAGAGGTAGTATTCTTCAGATCCTCTAGAACACCACTTCTTTTCATGCCCATTTTACTTGACAGACCTCTTCTCCTCTTCTCATGCCCAGTTACTTCACAAATGTGTTATAGATTTTCATGCCCCTGTTTTATGTTTTATTGGGGAGGGAAAAGAGAGGGAAAAAGGTTACTATTTTTTTCATACTTGATATTAAGGGATAAATAGAGCTGAACTGAAAAAAGACAAAAATGCAAATTTTTGTATGGTTCTTGGTGTGAGTGTTGAAATTTTGTACTTTTTGTGGGCATTTTTTGAAATGTGGCAGCTTTTACCCTTTAAAACCCAAACGAACACTTGACAGAGCGACTCTTTCCATTTAATTTCACTGCTTTCAACATTAGTGCCACTTTCCATGGTCACGCATGCAAAAGATATGGTAAAGTGTGCCGGAAATTTGTTACCAACAATCCAACTCTGCTAAGGAACTGCTTAAGATTAGGAACTTCTGTAAGTAATAACTTCCTTCCTTTTGTATATGGAGCCCGTCTGTGGAGATCGGGGGAGTTCCACCCCAGAGAATGACAGTTTAAGTTTTATCAGATGATAGCAGTTAAGTTCATCTGATACTTCGGGACCTTGTTGAAGGTTGAAATCTTCACTCATCATCGTTCCTGACGTAGATAAGTAGTACTTTTAATATTTTGTTTAATCACACCACCCACTCCTATGGTAGAGATGACTTTTTCCAACACCCACTGCCACTAAATATGCATGAAATTTGTTAGTTATCCCCAAAAAATATTGTTACTTAGTAATTAAGACATATAATAACTGTAATTTTAACCGCAATGAGAAAAAATGTTGTAAAATCTTTCTTTTGTTCCTTTCCATAAAAAGGTCTGAAAATATTTAACTATTTTATCTCCTGGGAGAGCCCGCTAGTATGACATCTTTTTTTCAAAGGTATAAAAATAAATAATTTAGTTTGATTATTGAAATGAGTTGTTTTTATTTGTTTCCAACCACCCACACTCTTGCTAACAAGGATTTTTGCCTCATGTGAACCTTTTGGTTTTTTAATACACACAGAACACAATCATTTGTCTTTATTTATTTAAAAAATCTAATTTTTACATATTTTAAGGGTTTTGAAGGTTATACTAGAACCACTATACAACAAATTTTTTGAATTCATGTGAACAGAACATAGCAGTGCAGACATAGCAGTTAATCTTGTTCAGTATATTATTCATTTAAATCAATGTAATGAAGATTGGCATATTGATGATGTTAAATAAAATTTATATTATTTGCACACATCCTTAGTGTATAACATTTTTTATAATTTCAACTATCAACGAACCATAATACTGTGAATTTAATTGCAAATGTTATTCTTATGGCATTATCTATAAGGTATGCGCTACATGAATGAAACATTTGGCTTTTCTATAAAGTTGTGGGGTTTACTTATTTAGATCAAAGGTCAATATTTGAACTCCACAAACACTAACAAACGAATAATTGCTTTAATGTGTGAACAAATACGTAAGACTTAAGAAGGGTTAACTACACTTTATTTCTCAGAATAATTACAATCAGTTCCTAACTCGGAACGTACAGCAAAGCCTCCACTTGGGCTTGAACTTGAATAATTATGAAATTAAACTAAACTAAGCTTAATTAAGCTGACTGAAAATATAGCCGAAGCTATCAAGATTCTAAGTAGTTGGCCCCTAAATCTTAATTAAATCGGCGAAGCCAAACAGGGGCCTAAAGTACGGCCGAGCATAGCACAGCTAAGAGAGACGTAGCCAAAAGGTAAACGCGCGCTACTCAGAAACTCAGACTCTCTCTCGAAGTCGGTGAAACATCGGCTTAAATAGTACTCTTACTCATTTACATTAACTGAGTTTCTGAAATTATATTCTGGTAGGAAATTGTAAGCTGAAACTAGAATAGATAGAAAAGACGCATAAACTTAAAATAACTGTTAATAAAATTAGGATAAACCTTACACCGTGTGTTTTACTTTGTTTCAATCCTGATAAGAGAATTTAAGTTGTATTGAAGTCTACCAGTTTATTGCTTAAAAAAGTGTGTTTTATGTATTTATTTAAATTTTTTATTTAATTCATTTTGCTCTTTTATTTTTTAAGGTATAGAGTATTTTCTTTTGCAGCTTTTATTGTTTAACTTCTCCAGGATCAGATTTTCTTGAGGGCAATTATTTTTTTTTTTTTGGTCACTAAGAAGTTTGTTTGCAACAAAACATCTCCAGTGACATTTTGGCTTTTTTTCCCCCACTTAGTTGTAAGTTTTGGCTTTGTACGCAGCAATAAGCAGTACTTGCTTGTCTGTTTTAAGTAAATCCTTAGCTGTTAAAAATGAAAAAAAGAGCAGTGAGTGAAATTGATGTACTGAAAGAGTAGAAGAAAAAATGAAAACGATTTTCACTGGGGATGTCTCATATACAGGGGAAAAACATAAGCAACAGCTAAGGGTTACCTGATCACAACTGTCTCTCCTGGCCACACCGTTCAGTGGATTAAACATCAAGCGATTTCTTTCTTTGGAAGTTTGTTAAAGACCGAGTTTGTGTACCACCAGTGCACGTGTTCTTTGAGGAAGTGTGTGATCAGATAAAGCATGTACTGTATACCGTCACGGCGAAAACCGAGTATGGGAAGAGTTTGATTACCGTATAGATGTGTGTCGTGTGACCAAGAATGCATATATTGAAAGACTGTGATTAGTGTAAAGAACAACTGCAAACAAAAAGTTGCGGACGCCTTTTAAATCACTCAAATGAACTAACTCAGATGAACTCAGAAGCACGAATACGATAATTTAAAAAATTAACTAACATAAACAACATAAAAAGTATATTTTTCTTAATAGCAATAATAATCGTTGCCGTTTAAACAACAAGAAAAGTAGTTACAAAAACATTAGTTGAAAATAATAGGCGAAGTAGTAGTTAAGTTTAAATTACGATATTAATTATTGTATAATCTTTGACATTTTGTGCATCAAAAACTTGGACAATTGCCGCCGCATATGCTGTAAGTTTTGCCCATGTAAAGTATATCGATTTATTATTAATTTTTAAAACCTCTTCATCCATTTATAAGCAACCTGTATAGAGGTTTATCCTTTGCTGTACTTAATGGGATGACAGTAAATTAACCACGTATTCGAGTCTGAATGTCGATATGACATTTGAATTTTACCGTATAATGCTTTTATGCAAGTTTTCTTTAATTTTTTTTAACTTTTATGAGTAGTAGAGGATGTAGTAGTATTTATTAACAATGCTCAGTTCGCTATTTCACATCTGACTAGCATATTCAATAATTATTTTGTTTTGTTTTAATGTCTGCAAAGTTTCTGTTCGTTCTATAAATGCAAATTGGGATCCAGATGACGTGAATCCCACATGATAGTGAGTGGCTGAAATCTTTTACCAAGGAAAAGTGTAACAGTAGAGCAAATGAAAGCAGGTAGTTGGAGTAACTCATGCGTTTAATGCTTTAAATTGGCAAACTACGAGGATCATTTCAGATACTGTTTATTAGACTAGTTCTATAAAGGAAATACTATCCTCATAACTTACCAAAGCATAGGCAATGTATGCAGCTCATGATAACAAATGTCGCTGCTGATTTCAGAAAACTTAGATTGATCAGTTAGACTGATGAAATGTCGCTGAAAATCCGGATTTGAGACAGATGACGGAAGATGGTAATAGCTGATGTCTAACAGTGGTCAGCAGTATTTATCCCACGTCGTCCACTATCTGGAGATGTTAGCACCTCCCGTGAAGTCCCTAAGGAAGCTCCACCGGGAGTATATTAACAACAAATTCATACAAAAGTACAATGGAAGAGACACACGCCAATGTGACAATCAAATTCGCTAACACAACCTTGTATTTGGCGTACATTCACTAAAAACACTCAATCGATTTCGAGGGCAGCTACAGGTCCCTCCTCATCAGGAGAACAAAATACAAGAAAGGGAAAGAAGTCCAGTCCAGTCCATATATGTATGGCCGAAGTGCCGCTAGTAAATGCGGCGTTATCGGCTCCTAAAAGAATGCCAAAGGCACATGACGGTGAGAGGTCCTGATAGGTGAATGAAGATGGAAGTGGAAAGGAGGGGGGTGACCCAGCGTCAAAGTAGGAAATCCAGAAAGTGCAAGAGAAAACAAGACTGATCGAGATCAACTGAGGTTCCTGATATGTGGAAAGACATAAGAAGTTACATAACAGTGCAAAATATAAAGGATACAAATAAATACATGAAAAACAGGTAAATAAAACATTAATATATGGTGCAAAATGATAAGAGTACAATATATACAATATATACAGTGTCAAGTAAGGTAGTAATTGTTACGTGGGAAAGTTTGACCCACAGAGGTGGGCTACGAGCGGACGGATATTTTTATCTTCCTCATAAATGAAATAGTTGAATACATCAAAATGATCCAAGAACGGGCAGATGACAGCTTTTTTAAAGAAATTTTCATTCATTCTATGAATGAAATCCTTAATATATTCAATTTTTAGGTCTCTATGTAGAGTTTCATTTGAAACGAAATAATGGGCGTCAGTAATAAGTCGAAGAAATTTATTTTGCAGGACTTGTATTTTTTGCAGGTCTCTGTGTTTGACAGTAGCCCAGACAGGAGAGGCGTAGCACATAATCGGACGTACAATAGCAGTGTAAATATGCCTTTTTCTTTTTAAGTCAAGCTGAGAATATCTTCCAAGCATAGGCATGAGACTTTTCATAGTGCCATAGGCTTTACTTCGAACATTTTTGATATGCTCAGTCCATGTGAATCTTTGACTGATAGTCACTCCAAGGTATTTAGATTTAGT
>KK122348.1:23657-53260 GCA_000611955.2 Stegodyphus mimosarum
TTTAAGTTGCTTGAGTAATTAATTTCTTTTCCTTTGGTAGTTTGGTTAACTATTTAAATTTTTTTGTTTAGTTAATACTTATTCTTAACTTGTTTGCTTAGTGTTTAATCTCTTGTTAAGTTGACCCTTAAGGTCAATTTTTAAAGCTCTTTTAAAGTTTTTGCTTACACAAGTTGATGTTAAAGTTTAATTAAGTTTTGTTTTGTTATTGTGCCCCCTTTTCTGCTAAATTGGGATCCATATTTTCTGACTGTGGTGGTCGTGTTTGGTGTTGTGGAAAACATAAAATTTTTCCTATGTAATTATTATATTTTAATTGAAGTAATTTTTATTTTCTGACTATGGTGAGGAGCCATTAGTGTTAGGTTTGTTGCAGGTAGGAGTGCTTTTGAGTTTTTTAGGGAAGGACCAGAAGTCGTTTCCAGGTTCATTAAATCTTTCGATTTTTTCGTTCCATCTTTCAATTCTATAACAACATAAGAAACTTTTCTATGTGATTATTATATTTTAATTGAAGTACTTTTCTTCGGTCTTGAATTAATTTAGTATTTTAAAAAACAAATCCTTAATTCCTTTCGAAAACTTTACGTTGCCTTTTGGGAAATCAAGATTTATGACTTTACAATGGAAGAGACACACGCCAATGTGACAATCAAATTCGCTAACACAACCTTGTATTTGGCGTACATTCACTAAAAACACTCAATCGATTTCGAGGGCAGCTACAGGTCCCTCCTCATCAGAAGAACAAAATACAAGAAGGCAAAAGAAAGCTGAGTAACGGCGTTTTATACTCTCGGGTAGAACCACGCGCGAGGAGGCAGCGCCATCTATCGAGAAAAATAATCATCAAGAATTATGTTAATAGAATTTTAAAAGCGCTAGGAAGGACTGGATTAGACTTAAAATCGTTCACTAAACTTGCTAAATCTTTGTGAATATGAAAAGCCTCAAGAAAATCCAATTCACCAACGGAAGAAGCTTTTTGGATAATTTTTGCAGATCCAAAGTCAAAATTATGATTAAATTTCCAACTATGATACGCTATTGAAGACTGCCCTCGAAATCGATTGAGTGTTTTTAGTGAATGTACGCCAAATACAAGGTTGTGTTAGCGAATTTGATTCATACAGAAGTATAGAGGTGGCAGGTGTTCTCGTATACAAAATTTTTTTTGTGTGTGTTTGCAGAGTAATGTCCAATATTATACGTATGACAGTAGGTTGTATATACAATGTATATCACACATAACATAAACATATGTATAAATGCAATACATTTAAAAATAACTAAATAAGAGACTTCATATTTTTATAGTTTGTGTCTGAATAAGCAAACACTGCTGAATAACGTTTTTTCAACAACATAACACTGTTTGAAAAAGTATATATGCATATTTTTAAGATAATAATAACTATTTCAGTTTTTTCTGCCTTTATACTTAAGCAAGTTATAAATTCGACTTACATAAAATTCAAGTTATACGGACAAAGTGCGTACGCATTGCTTACGTAAGTCGGAGGATTATAGTGGTGTAGTATACAACGTTGATTCCCGATTTTATGTAGCACTGGATATTATTCAGTTATTATTATGATGATCGCAATTATTTGTGCTATTTAAAAATCATAATATGAGTTCTGTATACTATATAAATGTCTAAAAACGCATTATTATTTCTAAAGTTAATTATTATTTAATTTTTTGTTTATTTCTTTTTATTTTTTCTGTTCTGAAGTCGGATTTTTCCGAACTTCGGTTCCTGTACATTTGTCATATTTGTCTGCTACTTAATTCGGCCTTGCCCCTCTCTAAATGTTTACTGAGAAGAACGGACTAGACAAGAGAGTTTAAAGAAAATTTTGAAAAATGTCACCTTCTTTGGGTGCATAAGATGTTGCTTGAAAAATCCGATTACTCCTCAGATTGTTTATGTAAGAATGCGTGAATAATAAATATCTTTAAATCTTTATCCTGTGAGTATTGCGTTATATACTCTTATTCCGAAATTACAGTATTGCAGAGCAAAGAGAAAAGGAAATTAATCGGATAAGAGCTTTCGCTAGATTTAAAATAAACTAAATGCAGTAACAATCATTGAAAATATTATAATAATTAATATTATGATAGAAATATTAAATGTTATAATAATAATGAAAATTTTGGATATGACATCTGTTATTTGCAAGTATACGGACTTGAAGAAGCATTTACTTGCATATTTTATTTCACCCCAATTAGGCTTTCGCAGTAATAAAGAAAGTTTAAAAATCCGGAGAAACGATGAGACGAAGAGAAGTTAATCAAATACACGCAGTTAGCCTAATGGCATTAATAAACTCTCTGAACATAAGCTTTGATTTGTGATTTAATGAAAAAAAAAACCGCAATAAATTAAGAGGTATGACTGGATGTGTTAGTAAGTGAATTTCAAGGACCGAATCATACCCCTACGCGATGCCTAAATGGGAACTAAAACTCTTCGTCAGCAGTTCTTCGTCAGTCACAGCTGTTAAGAGTATTATTAGTTTTACATATGGGAATTTATAATCGTTGAATAAGAGTATACATTAGGTGTAAATGGCGTGTGAACATATAAATTTTGAATGGTTGATTAACCTTTCCCAATGGGCTTATTCCGTAAAATCGGGTTGTACAGCGGAATTACGAAGTCCTGTTTACGGTGCTGATGAAAATCCTACAAAATGGTACTTTAAATTCGCTGTAAACAAAGACTTTTTCACTACTTTTCAACTCCATAGGGAAACATCTGGCGAGAAACTGCAAATAAATGGAACGCTGAGTTATTTATGTTCTAATAACGTTAAAAGACACGATTCACGTTGTGTTATGGATAATGATACTAAATTCGTAAATATTTTCCGTCTTCATAGAAGGAATTTACCATCAAACGATCTAACTCTAATGTGGGACATGTGGATTACAAAGTTGCCAGAAACAGAAGAAAAATCGGTACAGACATTAACAACATCCTATAAAGTGTTGCAGGACATGCATGCAATGTATAGAAAGCCCGAGCAATCCGATTTAGTCCTCGTCTGCGAGGACTTGGAAATTCCTGTCCACAAATGTGTTCTTTCTGCCAGATCTCCAGTGTTCGCACATATGTTTCGTAACGTTACCATCGAAAGCACTACAGAGAATCGCATTTTCATTAGAGATGTCGAACCCTGTATTTTAGAGGAGCTGCTGCAGTTTCTGTATAGTGGTTGGATAAACCTGTCTTCTTATTCAGTGGCTTGTGATCTGTATTATGCAAGTGTTAAGTACTCCGTATTGGAACTTAAAGATATCTGTCGGGAGTTTATTAACTCTTCGTTATCTGCTTCAACAGTTACTAAGACATTAATTTTAGCCCAAAAGTGTCAAGATCAGGAAATATTGGAAAATGCTCTTATTTTCGTTAATTCTGTGTTTGAAGACATAGAATCTACCGAAGCATGGGCTGTTCTTTCGAAGAAAAATCAGAATTTGGAAAGAGAAGTACTTTATTCTGTAATCAAAATGCGTTCTAAAAATCTTCAGTAATTTTTTCTATATTTCTGTTTTACACAATAATCTTTAGATTTTTCAATTGAAGGGTAATTTAGTTGGCATAATGTATACTGATGATAATATTAGCATTTCAAGACTGTGGACATGTTCAGTAAGTTTTAATCGTTATTCCATTTCACTGCCTTTTTATAGGATATGTTCTTAAAACTGATTTATTTTTGATTGCCTAGAGATAAAAACTCCCGTAGCAAACCAGCTGAAATGTAAGCGCTTTAAAGAAATGTTTTGTGTTTCTGTTATAGTAAATTTACACTGTATCTCCGTATTACAAATAACATATAGTAATGAATTTATAATCAAAATAGAATAATAAATGAGAGCTGCGAAATGTCGGATATAATTTACAAGATTCACAAGTATTCTGTAGATCAATTTAAACTTCAAATATACCTGAGTGTGTGGTTTGGTGGTTTATAAATATTTTTTACTGTTTTATCCATCCTTATATTGGTGATTCATTAATATTTTGAATTGTTTTGCCCTTCATTATATTGCTGTTTTGTGAATATTAACTCATTAATCAGTCTTTTCGCATTACTATTGAGGAGCGTATTTTGCTTTTATTTTAATGAATTTTTCAGCTGGGCGATTTGTATATTACAAACTGTAACAAGCTTTACATTTTTAAAGTAAAATAATTCATTAAATTATCCAAAAATAATCAATAAAAATAAAAATTAAACTATATGCGCAGTTTTAAAGATTTTTATGAAAATATAATTACGTTCTTAATGAAATTCTATATCCTACTAGCAACTTTTCTCTCCATCTTTGTTTCATGTTGTTCAACAGCAATTTTTCAGTTGTATTCTTAGTTTAGTGAAAGTGCTGACACCTTTCAGGTCAAGAATTTTTCTAGAATTGCAGTGCTTTTCTAAATTCGATTGATGATGACATGTCATCACTTTTTCCTGTATCTCTTTCGCTGTCAGTTTCTGAAGTTCTTTTAGCATTTTCAAAGCCAGTTTTTACACAGGTTATCTCAATATTGCGGTAAATTGACGCGACGTATTCTAAAAATTAATCGTCATAATTTCCTTTACTGATGGCTGAAACATTAGCAATAGTTTGCGAGTCCTCCGAAGCTTCTTCTACATAAAAGCTACATATGAGAAAACAGTTTAAGTCATTTAAGAGCCCTTGCATTGCTATAATATGTTTGGCCTCTAGCAGATCTGTCAGTTAACTTTTATGTACACTGCACAAAAAAAAAGGGGGGGGACGGGCAGTTAGCCACTTAGGATTAGATTTATATATAGCATTGTGCTAATGTAGGTATTTTGACACTCTGAAATGTCATGCCAATTTGTTTTCCATATTTCGATTCTACGACTCAAAGTACGCCAAACTGCCAAGTTTTGTAAAAATCGCACGAGCAGGTTTTATAAAATTAGCTCTTAAATTTTTAGCTACTCAATGCTAATTCAGTTTGGTATGTATTTATTAATATCTCTTTTTTTATTACACTTACTTGATTCCTTCTTTCACAGTTCGAAATTTAGGCTCACTCGAAATAAAATTCACCCATTTTTTATGAGTTATTTTTAAAATTTGTATTTTTAAATAATTTTTATTAATTTTTGGAAGAAAAGTTTAATTATAACCTATAAAAATTTTGCCATCAACTGAAAGTAGATGTATTCCTAAGTATACTTGCAAAAAATTAGAGCTTTTTATTCAAAATTTTCGAAGATATACGTGAATTTATATGTTGGCGCGTTTTGAAATTGGGCATATTTGGTTGAAAGCGATAATAACATCTAATGTGGTGTAAGCACTTTGCTAAAATTATTTGAAAGTAGGAACGATGTGATTTTTTTCCTCTCCTGCAAAATGAAAGGGATAGGAAAATAGGTCGCCAAGTCAATTATTCTTGGTGCTAACTGAAAAAGATTCGCCAAGTTAAATTTTGGAATTTCTCCGTAAATTTCTCACCGATTTTACAAAATTTAATACTTAGGCATAATTTGAGTCGTAGAATCGAAATCTGAAAAAAAAAATGGCATGTCGTTTCAGAAAAAGACCCATTTTGTGTCAAAATACCTACGTTAGAACAATGCTGAATATAAATCTAATATATATCCCAATTCGCGCGTTCGAGACATGAAAAACGCAATTTGAATTTCGTCAATAGTCCCAGTAGAAAGGGAGATAAAGAACTGTCTCCCCCCTCTTTTTTTTGCGCAGTGTACATCGTTGCGAGTTATCTCCTTCGAAGGGCATGAATTTTCTCAAACTTCAGTTCTACTCATTATTTAATGAACATCTTTCTCTGGAAATATTTGAAAGTTTTTATAATACACTAAAATTAAAGGTTGAATGTTAGAAGTTGTAATTGCATAAAGAGACAATTATGTTTTTTAATAATGTAAAGAAATCAGAGGTGCGTGTGCTTACACTTACCTAATTAGTAAAGCTAATTTTTCATTTTTATGTTCGCTGCAAAAGAATGTTTATGCAAAAGAAAGTCAGTAAAAATACTATTTGCCATCTATGAGTACTTGTTGCTATGGTAAGTAGAAGGGAATTCTTGACTTCATTCAAATATCAATGTTTCTCCTTTTGTCAATAACAAGTGCTGTCTTCTCAACTGCTGGGCTCATATTGCACGTTATTAACAAACTTATTCCTTCCATTTTTTTAAACCACCTGCCGATTCAGTTTTAAACATCAATATGTATTCTGATACGCTCTGTAATGCAATCCAGTTTCCTTTATATTATAAATTTCGTGTGGCTTGTGTTCATTTAGCAGCCTAAGTAAAACGTTTTGAATCCAGTTACCAGCTGAATGATAACCCGCTTTACTTCTCACCATAAAATTTCAGATGGCCAGTGTTGGATTTCACTGCTTTCTTACCTAAATTCTGTTTTAGCATTTAGTGAATTAGTGAAAAAAGCCTAGAAATAGAAATGTTTTTAGCTTTATAATTTGAAACCATTCTAGAAAAGCAATTTTAACAATTCTCTGTTTATTGTATTTTTTGCTCCAGCTTGAGACATTTTCGTTTTTTAGTTTGTTTAAATAGCTTCAATTGCATTTCCTTGTTTAAGGAAATTGCACAATGCTGTTTGGAAAATTCCCAGTTTACAGGTAGTTTTTCTCTTGTTGCAATGACCGAAGACATTAAAATACTTTATCCATTTATTACTTTCGCCCAGCCTTAAATCTTTTCGCTTGGTATTTCGATACCTTAGTTAAGAACACAACAAATTAAAAAAAAAACCCTTCTTCAGTTATTGACTTAAATTTCAAAATTTACGCGTCTGGCTAGCAGAAAAGTGTATTTGTCTGTTTAGTCGATCAGTCACTTCATGGTTATAGAAGCATAACATAAAGAATGCACAATAAAGCTTAGCAGCTTTTCATGAACTTTTTTTTATAACTCTGTGTGAACATAATTTATCTATCCTCAAAAGAAGAATTTGAATATAAAAAACCTTAAAAGATCGGATATAGAAGATGTTCACGTATCAGCCGGTATTTGAGAAAGAACCATCACGCATTTACAGTGTTTCTAGAATTTGTTAACCTTATAAGGTAATCTCTCCCTCCTTCCAGCATGCCTTCCTTGTGTGACGGTAGCGTACTCGACGCGTATTCGAGAGGTCTAGATTCGAGTCTTGGTGAGGACGTTAAACAATTTTCACATCTTTTCCTTCAGAAAAAGCTTAAATGACTCTTCAACCTTAAGATGAGGAAGTTCTGGCCCTGTGAAGTCCATTGCAGACGAGCAACTTTGAAAAACGTGTGTAACAGGGACAGGGAGGGGGTAAGAAATTTTCAGTCAAACCCGTTTTATTGAAGTATTGCATATTTGAATGATAAAGTCATGGTGCACAATACGTTAAATGAATGAACTACGAAAAGCTTTGATAGGTACAAATAAGATATTCTGGCACAGAAGCATAAATTTTTTGTCAATCTTATTACGGAGATAAGTTTAAACCAAAACAATTGTTTTGGTTCCTCTAAATTTGAACGTAATGAACGGCTGAATTTATTAACTAGTGAGTTTCATAAGCGGCGGGTACTATAGTGATATTTATATAAATTCTTAGAAATACTTTCGCTTAAAACCGGCAAGCCGATTCCTCCCAGTATTTCTTCTGCGGAGAAGAACATCGTAACCGAAATAAAGCTGCCTTAACGAGTGTAGTTCCGGATATTTCCACGAAAAATCAGTTTGAAACCGTATATACAGTTCCCTCTACTAAAATAGGAATAGATTGCTTGGATCTTAATTTTACTTCTGGTATCAACTACTAACAGTTATAATTAATACGTTAACTTATACACCAAAGGCCGATAACGGTTTTTTAAAAATAATTAAAGATGTATAAAACACCACACCCGAAAGTGAGATCAATGTCATGAGTTAAAGTCAGTAGATAATAATTCATTATGGCATTAGCAATTAGATAGGCATATCATGAGCTTGAAAATCAAACATCCTTCGTTCGTGGCAGCAGAAGTCGAAGTGAGATCTTAGCAACGATAAACCTTCCCCTAAAGAAGACGGCCAATCGGAAGTTAACGATGAACCCAATTAAGGGGAAGTTATCAACGTTGTAGACGATCCTTCCAAGAAAAGAGTACCTCCAATCATCTGTCCGAGACCAGAGGTAACCTGGAAAGAAATCCGGAGCTTGTTCTCCAAGCATAGTGTAATTGGCTACTCTGGTGTTTTGACAAGAGGTAAGAGTAGTATTATTTTTTACTCTGCTAACCAACAGAGAACGCGCCTTTACTATCTTTCTGAAGAAAAGAAATACAATTCAGTGCTTTCACACCAAGGAAAAATGCTCCCCTTAGAATTACAATGAGATAACTCTTAGAGGATTCTGATGTCGATGATAGCAAGAATAAACTTTGTGTAGAACGTTTTCCTGTCATCAAAGTTTCCCAGTTTCTTGGAAAAACTCAAGGAAATGAAGTTAAGCTTCCTGTTATCTTCTTGTCACTGATTAGAAATGATGCTGGTCGTAGTATTTATAAGAAGAAGTTTATTCTGGGTCTTAAGGTTAAAATCGCAACTCTGTGATGTGCTTCCGTTGCCAAAGTTATCCATGGACAATTATTTTGTAACAACTAGTCTAGATGTTTGAAGTGCGAGAACAATCATTTGAACCTTCCACTTTTGATTTCCCAAAAGAAGAAAAACCGACTTCTGTTCATTGTAAACAAAGTTACGTTGCTAGTTCAAAGAAATGCAAATTTTAGCATGAATTACGCACAAAATTTATAGAAGCCAATTCCAGAACGAGCTAAAGGAAATGTTAAAAAGGCTTCTAAGTCAAGGAAGAAATCAAGAGTGCTCCAATCCCAGTGAGCGAAGCCATTCCTGAGGCTGATTCTTTTATTGTACTATTCTGTCAAAATTTGCAGGATTTAACAGCAAATTTCTTAATTTCGCTGCTCAATTTAAAAAGTTGAAATCACAAGACGAAAAGCAGCAATTTGAACTGTTTTTTTTGTGACCATGTTTGAAGGACTTAAAATTTAAATTTTCATATTCTAATGTATGATGTAATGTTCTAATGTAATTTTATGTCATGATTGTTATACTTTCAGCGCCATTAAGGCACAATTACTTCAACCGAGCCGGAACACAGCTAACAAAGCTAGCAAGTGAGCTAGGTAATCGCGGTATAATGAAGTCATGTCGTCTTTCATTACTTTCGCTTTTGAGATGTCTTACGGAGAAAGTGGCTTTGAAGGATTTATTTGTGTTTCAAAATTCGGCACTGGCCTTGGAAAGATTTCTTATAATATGACACAGCTCAACCTTGCTTTTTTTTTCTCTTCAGCTAGCTTTACATTTATTTGCATCATTATGCGATTTTTCAGGCTTTTAGATAATTAATCTCTTCTGAGTTTCAAGCAGAGTGAAATGAAGAAATATTTTCTCTTTCTCTTGAATTTTGGAAGAAAAGGAATTAACTCTAAAATGTTTTTTGTTGCTTAAAATACGTTTATAATAATAACATTGATTTTAAAGGAATATTTTTAATTAAGTCTTTAAAAACATTTAAAAATAAAATCGTATTCCTGTATTTTGGACCTTGTAATTTATTAAAAAAAATGTGTACAACAATAAATAAAACTAAAAAATGCTTTTAAGGTAGGTTAATTGCAGAGCTTGGTGAACTTAGTGAATTGCAAAGCTTAATGACTTGCAAAGCTTAGTGACTGTCAAACTAAAGTAAGTCTTTCAACATATTTCAGTATTTCGTGTAATCTTATATCAGAAAAGGCGAAGAGGAAAAAATGTGT
The DNA here is from genome assembly GCA_000611955.2 of Stegodyphus mimosarum. Lineage (NCBI taxonomy): Eukaryota > Metazoa > Arthropoda > Arachnida > Araneae > Eresidae > Stegodyphus > Stegodyphus mimosarum. The sequence goes on from KK122348.1 coordinate 33,510, forward strand.
GTGCCATGGATGCAGTCACCTGATCATTCTTTACGTTTACGAAGTGTTAAGTGTTGCCATACTTTTTATATTCGCTATAGTATTTATATTTGGGATATAAACTGATGAAAGTATCCGAATGATGAAGATATCCTGATTTGCTCTGGATATCTTTATCTATAAAAGTTGTTTCGGTTGGAAATTAAAAAAACGTTGGATATTGTTTGGATAATTTTTTGACTCTGGCATGTTTATTCGTAAAGTTTCACGAACTGTTAACACATAAAAATACCGACTCAATATATGAAAACATCATAATATTTAATTTAATTATTCTTTGTTTTGCAGCTGTGGATAGCAACGATTTGTATAAAGCAATTTAAAGTAAAATATTAAGTTTTTAAGACTTTCATTTTGGAAAACAAGTAGGATGGTATTTTGATATGTTTCAAATTGTGAATTTTGAGACTGCAATATATGGCAATCAGTGGTATGATATAAGCCTTATTATTATGACCTAATATTATGATTTTCATTTTGCGAACTGTTTTGTTGCTAGTTTTAAGATTCTGATAGATAAAGCTTTAAAGAATGAGTTGCCTAAATTGGTTATTATTTGTTGTTACTTTAATTATTGTTTCCTGCGTCAGCTGTGACATCAGCATCTTGGTTTATATGATTCAGAAAAGCGAAGAGAAGAAAAGGCGAAGAAAAAAAATGTATGTGCCTTGAACGCACTCATCTCATCTATGTTTAAGTTTACAAATATTGTTTTTAAAACTTCAAAGTAATCAAAAATAGTCTGAGAGAGGTCATTGACGAGTCAAAAAACGCTAGTTCTGTTCCTGCGCTCGATGAGTTAACATCAGTACTGAGCAGTTAAAAACTTTCATTTCTTTCCGTGCTTTCGACTAGTTAACACCAGTATTAACACATCAAAAATATTATTTGAGACAGATCATTGGGACCGAAAACAAGAGTTGAACGTTGGATAGTACATACGTATGTTGGTCGGTAACTTTAAATTAAATTATTATTCGGTTTGTTACAAAATTGGGGGCTTTCCAAAAAGCTGCGATGTTCAGTATTTGCAAAAGTAATGGTACTTTACCATTATACACTTGCTACGCTTTTTTGCACTCTTGTTTATGTGTGTGTACATTCATTCACTCGGTACTTTTTGTGATGCAGGGATAAAGGAACACACACACATATTTCTTTTGGTGATGCAGACACAAACATACGCCAAAATATGTGGCAGGTGGAGTACGAAAATAATAATATAAAAGTACCGAAATAATTATCTAAAATTCATTCATTTTATCATTCTTCATAATGCATTAATTCTATGAAAATGACTGAAAAGTTTTATTGAACTGTATTTTTCAACTTTCTATAAGAAAAAACTATTGATGTATTTTTAAATTCATTAATTTTGTGGTGCAATTCTTTCAGTTTAAAACTAATGTAAGGTGTTTAAAAATATCACGGACTGATAACAGCACATCTTAGCATATTATGCTTCTTCAGTTATAGATTCAGAAATATTGTTTAATTTCTTTCAAAAAACAATGTTTGATTTCTTTTCTTATAAAATATATGATGCGTGAATATCGCCTGTCTAACTTTCAGTCTTTCCCAGAGCTTCTTTGAAGAATCTAAACAATAAGAAGAACCGTTATCCGTTTTCAGGTACATCTTTAAAGATCTTCCATTCGTTGATCCGCATCCAGCATAAAATCCCATATTTATGCATGTGTTCTTATAGCTATTGCACGTCCCACAATCGCCTTCTTCATACGCTTCCCAGGTGTGACAAGCCATGGAATTAAATTTACAGTTTGGCTGCTCCAAGCTGGCTATGAAATATTCGTAGGCTTTTGTATGGCTACAAGCTATATCTCGAGTATCCTTCTCAACTGAAAGGAATAAGCATAACAAGTTAGTAAATGGTTTAATAAATATACATTTGTTTTTTATTATTGAATATAGCTAAAGGCGGATGGGGCTGGTCTAGAAGGGGCAGGCAACTTGGAAAAATAAGCCAGTACCATTTTCCAAGGTACACGTCGTTTGCCATCGGATTTTACGACATAACATCACAAAAGTACCGACATATTGTCGGTATTCCTATATGAAAGTTTTAATTTTGGCGAACAGTAAGCAACTTGACGATTGATAATCGCTCGCCGAGACACAATGTCCTGACATAAGATTCAAAGGCACCTTTATAAAGTTCGACATCATGAAGAAAGCATCTCTCATGAAGGACAACCATGTGAAGGTGTTAATTTTGGCGAATAACTGTCTACTTGCATAAAAGTACCAACATCTTTATAACATTTTATGAAATCATGAGGCTGGCAGGACATGAAAATTCTTGCTGTTATGCAACAGAATACAGCATTAGATCCAGGAATTATAAACGGAAGAACAGAAGCACTGACAAATAGTTGGAATATAATCCAGCACCATTTAAAATGTTAAATCTCTGTAAGAAGAGCAAGAATCTGCCAAAACAAAATTTAGTGTCCAGAAATAATTTACTCATCCAGAGACATTGTAATAGTAGCGCTGAATTTAAAAAAAAGAACAAGTACTATTTACATTTTCCCGTTCCTCACTAGCGGAAAAAATAATAGGTAACTTGATTACCCTTACAAACATCTTACAAAGGTTTCCGAAATCTCCTTATGTGATCGGAGAAGGCTTCAATGCACACAGTCCCTTATGGGGTTACACACGCATGAATGCGAGGCGAAGAGGTAGAATATTTGATTAACAGTGAGCACCTAACACTGATTTATAATGAACCATCAGAATCAATATTTCATACCACCAATGGATCCGAAGGTCGCACATAACGTTTAGAAACTAACCAATAGCGGTTAGTTTCTGAGCGAGAACTGAAAAAGAAAGGAAAAAAAGGCCACGAATCGTGCGCAAAACAAAGAGAAATGTACAAGAGGGAGGTTTATGAAGCCAAACTAAACTGTTGGAAGAAGTACATAACCAAAAAAAAAAAAAAAAAAAAAAAAAAAAAAAAAAAAAAAAAAAAAAAAAAAAAAAACAAAAAAAAAGAAAAAAAGAAAAACTACAAAATAATGTACGAACAAAGTCTTCCAAGCCTTGTCTAATTGACTTCCAAAATTCCATTATCAAAATCAAAACACAGGAAGCTGCAACAACCCAAAGAATCAAGAAAAAAATGGGTTCTGTGTTGCTTCATGATTTCTCTGATGAAGACTCATCACTTCAGAGTAACAAGAAACAATACTTTCGACCCAGCAACAAGCAACGGTATTATCTTCCTTTGAAATTTCAAAAATAATTAAAATCTTACCAAACGAAAAAGCACATGGTCTTGAGGAGATTGACAACCAGCTCTTGAACGTTCTGCACAAAAACATGCCCTATCTACTTCCCAATGAATAAATGTCTTCAAACAAGCTCCTTCCCAACCACTTTCAAAATAGGCCAGGTATCCTTTTTAATAACAAAGGCGAAAATGCATCGAAAAAAGAAACAGGAAATAAGGAAAGAAAAAAAGCTATAAAGAGGTTTAGTATAATATCAGTATATGGCCCGTATCATATAAGAAAGTCAAATTCAGCAAGCCAGTACCAATTCGGATTTTCTCCGAATAAGAGTAGTGTAAGGAACAATCAAAGAAGTTCTAGAGTAAAAAGATAAACAAAGTACAGAATCAGCACTCAGCTTTGTTGCCCTTAGACCTCCAAAAACATGTTATTCCTTCTGGTGACCGAAGGTTTTAGGCACATTGAACGACACAAAAGCGTTCAAAAAACATGCATAAAATATTTCTTGATTATTTTATCAACAGACGCAGCATAGTTATAACAAACAACTGTACAACTGAAAACCTACAAGTCAGAGGCTGTCCGCAGGGATTATATCTAAACGCAGACTTTTGGAACCTGGTGTTTGACGAAATCATAAAGCGCTAATGGCCTCAACACTCAAAATGTATCTCCTTCGCAGACGATGCTGCTTTTTTTGTCCTTAGTGGCTGCTCGGCAGACGAGATATAAAGAAATGTAAACAGCATACTAGAAATTTTCGATTCTGCATGCAAGCAGAGAAATCTAAATTTCTCAAGGAAAATCTCAAGCCTTGATTATCCAGAAATTCTCACAAAAGATAACAAGACTTCCAGATTCGAAATAAAATAAATAAATAAAAAATAGTCAAGCCCCAAAATACCTGGGCATCATTATTGACAAAAAGCTTAACTTTATAGACGATTTTAGACTATATTAAAAAGAAGACCACCAAAATAATATCCAATCAAAAGTAAATGAACGGATAGGATGGGGGGACGAGCAATCAACTTAAAACTTCATTCACCATAAAGTAATCAAAAAGCTTGCCCTATACGCGGCAACCATATGGGCAGGACCGATGATAAAAAAAAGCAAAAATAGCTTCATGCAATCTAGTGGTTCTTTCTACTCAACTACACAGGAAGCTAAAGAACAACATCAAATGTAACCCTTTCCCAAATCGCTAATCGCACACAACTTTTATACGAGATGAACAAGATTTCACAATGAAACATTATGCCAACTGCAAAATAATAGCAACTACAAATCCTAGAGCTTATAGCAGAGATATACGAGTCACTGGCATCCATACGAGCACCACCCAGGAAAGAAAAAGTCATATTAAATATGAAAAAGAAGCAAACGAAAACAAATTTCCCCCAGTTATACACAGACAGTTATGGCCTAGAAGAAGGTAAAAGTAGCGAAGTTAAAATCTACCTAGATCCCAACTAGTCAATTCAACAAAAGTTCCACTTAGACCATTAAAACAGTGTATTCCAGGTGTAATCAGTAGCGCTCCTGGAAGAAATAAAATATAGCATCGCAAACCCTTCACAGACAGTCTTTCAGCAATGCACGTCATCGCAACCCGGCACAATAGCTCAAAATTTATCCTAGATTACAGAAAGAACTTTAATATCACAAAATCAGCAAGTCTGTCATCTGGATGAAAGCACGTGCAGGGACAAAAGATAACGAGGAGGCTGATATCCTAATGAAGAAAATAGAAGGAGTGAAAATGCACAACACTTATCAGTGCCATAGCCTGGCTTACACCTCAAGAAACTCATAAACAAGTAATCTAATGCTGAATGGCAGAACTGATGGGATAATGCTGAACAAGAGAGAAGGACCTATCAACTATTCCTAAAAGTAGTCCCTGCACTAGTTCAATAACAAGAGAAATAAGGTGGTTCATATCGAATCATACCCCTTTTCTACGTATTTTTATGAAAGGAACTTAGCTACGTCCAATCATTGTGTATGTGGAGAGAGAGGCAACCCCGAACATTACTTATTAAAGTTCTTCCTGACAAGTGAATCAAAGAATTAGAACTCAGAAAATGAAATGTAGCTAGGAATGAGACTTTTAACAACTGAAACCATGATAAGAACCTTTTGACTGATCAAATTCTAAAACTCTATTATAGGAACAGTTCTATACAAAACCCTAAGAACTTTATGAGAAATTGTGGAAATCTCAAATATTACACCTAACTGCAATAGAGTAAAAATGCAAACAGAAGTGCAGCTCTTCTCCATAGCATGTAAGTGCGAGAGACACAAACTGTAAACGCACGAATGTAAAAAATAATGCGAATTGATTCTTTTTAGATCTGACCAAACATTTGGCAAAGCGACATAGAAATCTAATGCCTGTCAGAAGAGGGAGATCCCGAGGTATGAAACGCACCAAAGGCAACGCATTGAAAGAAACCCCTGGCGGAGCCTCTTATGGGGCCTGTGTAATGTTAGTTATCTGGATAATCAGTGCTACTAGAAAATGCCCATATTGCCAGTAGTTAAACAATGCATATCACCACGCTTCACTATATCCATATCCAAGAATTATGACTTCGCAACGAGATAACGGTGACAAAGTACAGACGTTAAGTTTAATTAGTTTAGCTTCGACTTTTTTAGAGTATAATTAAATCTTATTCCATAAGCTTTTTACTTTTTTGCTGCATGAATTCTACAATTACGATTAATCTTTCATCTTCTTTCAACCATCGGTATCAGGTAACAAAGAAGCGTCATAGGCACCGGCGTCTCAGGAATTCTCGATAGTCCCATCCGCCGCTAAACACAACATACTATTTCTGTCTTCGACGAAACTTGTGTCATTTGAAGCCCGTTTATATTAGCTGAAATTTGAGCCCATGAATTGTGCGCAGACTTAGCTTCTTAATGGGATTAGTTTCATCTGCTGAGGGGATATTTTACTCTTGACATTCTGAGTGATATTTTCACCTGAGATGCTTATTTGTTCTATGCAATAAATGCACGAATATTGTTGTGTGCATAAGAAATTGAATGAACAAGTCCGATAAAAGGTTAATAAAATTTATTCTTATCAAAAGAAATATAACAGAATGCTGGAATTTTCCTCAGAAATATTCGTAAAATATCACACAATATAATCAGTAGATATACTTTAAACTACTAAAAACTTAAAAATACAACGGAATGAAAAGCGTTAGCTAAAGAGAAAGCTAACTCCGATTTATCTCAGTTCGCGCGGACTTACAGTTCGCAATAACAATAACTAAAGGCCGGTTTACACTTGTTCGAGTAAGCTTCGAGTGACTCGTAGTGAGCCGCTCGGTACGACTTCTCGAGTAATGTACACAGCCACTTCGACCGAGTAGAAACGTAGGGGAGATGAGTCAGCGAGTCCGTTTCTACTTTGAACCGGTTGAAAATCTATCCGGGAACCAACTCCAGTGTTCGCAGATATGCCATGCCCAATTTTTTCGCCATATCGAAAATGCCGAGATGGAGCGATAATCTAACTATGGCATTTTTTAATGCATATGCATCTTCTGAATATGGGATACTTTACTACCTGGATATTGCAACCATTGTTTATTAATACTTAAATATAACGTGGATAGATCAGAATGAGTTTAGGTTTTTGATATTGTAGAAAATACATAGACGGAAATTAAATTAGGGTATCGGATTCAAAATATTTATTTTAAGCATATTTATTTCTGAAATTTCTTTAATCAAAAAACAATTAAATTATATGTTATTCAACTGCCCAATAAAATACAGTTTTCAATTAAAAAAAGGAGTGAAAGGGCAAACATTTATTTCATTTTGTTGACATAAATTTCGAAAAGCGAGTTTCTACTCATGGCCAATTACACCTAATAAAATAGAATCTAAAATTCTGAAATTTTGTGTTATAGACTTTCCTTTTTATTTGAACCACAAATCAGATTTTATTTACAAACGATCAGTCGGAAGTATTAAAATAAAAATCGTCGATCAAATGCGCATGAGGCTGTTACTAACATGTTAAAATCCGAGGGAGTTGAAAACTTCAAGCAAAAAATTAATAATTATCGCTCAACTTCATACACTTCTGGAATAAATATGCTAATTGTGCATTTTGGCACTCGAAGTAAATATTGCAGAGAACTGCAGGATTTACCCGTCCCTAGAAATCGAAGCGCTATCTGCGTTCCCGGCAGCATCTCGAAAGAACTTTTTTTTGGTAAGTGTATGAGACCATTTCCAATAAAGTTTCAAGTTATCCTTCACCCATTCTGCTGAAGTTTTTGTAATTCTGGATATCCTCGCCCCGAAGTTCATCTAAAAGTTGATTCAAAGTTCCGAATTCATCGCAGCGAGCTACACAATTTTGTTTTGATTTCCTTTTCTTTTTCTCCCTTCCTCCTCTAGAACAGAATTTAATTCCTTGGAAACTGCTTCGCAAACTTCAAGCACAGCAAGCTGCACGTCGATATCCATTTTGCAAACAAACGGAGGCAAGGTGTCAGTCCGCTCCGATTGATGTAAACGATCATCAGAGTACAGGTCCATTTTACTCGGTCCGAGACGCTCGGACGAGGGACTCGCCGAAGGTCACTCGAAGATCACCCGGAGAAGTCTAAACTGGCTGAGATGGTCACTCTCTGGCTTTTTATAGCTTTCAGTTAGTTGCGAGAAATTCATAGTTATTTCTGCTTCTTGAATTTTTTGGAAAACAATAAGAGGATGTAATTAAAGCTAACATAGTAGTCAATTACAGTTATTCAACCTCAATGGAAATTACTGAGATATCCATTTATTGAATGTTAAATGCACGTGCTCCTATATTTTTACTTTTCCGGCGCAGCTGTCTCTTAAAATTTGCCTCGCGCTGCATTGCACGGGGAACACATCAATTTCAATTATAATTCTAGTTAAAATATCTAATTAAATACAAAATTTTTAACAATATTCCATTTGGTATCAAAAAGATTGAGTACCCTTTTTCAACTTTATTTCAAGTTTCGTGGGCGCTTCTTGGGCTTAATGTTCCGCTGGCATAAATATCCTTTACAAAAAGTCAGCTTTAGTTTTCGTCAAAAATGATTGCTAAATATTGTAATCTTAACTGCAAACTGAAATTTGAATTGAAGAAAAAAGTTTTTTAATATAAAATTAAGTTTTCAATGTTTATAGTTTCTTAATAAAATGATAGCGAAAAATTTAAATGCAATATTTTGCTTATATAAGTTCCTAAAGGAAATTTCCCTTACTTCTCTTTTCGCTCAAAACATTTGTTGCGTAGGAAAAGTGACGCTACATAAAAAATTTGGTTTTCATCTGCTTTCTTGCAAATTAATTAAAAGTTACTGTGGATTTCAAAAGTAGAATCAACACAGAGCAATATCGAAAAAGGTTTTACAAAATTATAAAGTATAATATTCGTAGAATTTCTAATGAGACTCCAGAAAAGGAAAATAATCCTGAAATTTTTGTAAATGATTAGCATATTTAATTATTCACGCAATTTATTCACGCAATGTATTTCGAATGGTTCAAAGGTAGACAGTTACTTCTAAATCTTTAGATACGTTAAATGCGACACCAGAAAACATTGAAAGGGTATGGTATGGTATTTTCAGGGATCCTAGGCATTAACAGACATGCTGCAGTTTTACACTTGTCAGACAGAAATGTGCTTCTCAATCTCCATAGCAAATTAAATTATTCGTACAAAATACAGGTGGCCCATCAGTTATCTGAGCGCGAATATGTCTCCCGAAAACAGTTCAGTACAGACCTTATCAACGTATTGGACGAGAACAGAGAAATTCTTCCCAATATGATTATATCCGCTGAGGCACACTTTGAACTGATAGACCACGTCAATAAACAAAACTTACAGTACTGGAGTTATGTGAATCCATGAAAAACTTGTTCACAATGAAAAGTTAACGGTTTGATGGTGGTGCTTCCGCTTTCAGGATTATTGGACATTACTTGAGTCAAAGAAACGTAATCACAATCAATTCAGAACGATACAGAGGCCTACTGATGACTTTCCTGATTGATGAATTACAAAGAAGGAACATTGATTTGTCACCAATTTATTTGAAGCAAAATGAGGCAGCTGCGAATACCACACTAGGGGCACAATGGCAACGACGAACAGTGTTCTTGGAAAAAAATTGGGGACATACCGTGGCCAAGATCCTCGATCATAGTGCTTGCGATTTCGTTCAATGGAGATGCTTCAAGAACTTAGTGTGGTCACCAAATGTCCTGAAGCGTCGCGTCAGTGAAGAAGTCAAGGCAATTCTACCTGAAATGGTGGTGAAAGTTCTCGACGGTTTTGTTCATCGACTCATCAGCACCTCACAAAGGATGGTGGTTATCTCACAGATGCCATTTTTAAAAAATAAACAAAATATAAAATATAAAATGGCATTATGTTGTTTCTCAATTTCCATTCTCGTCCTTTCCATTCCTTATGCAGTGTTACTATAGGATCTGCAACAAAATGGTGGATTATTTCTGCCGGATTAAAGGTTATGGCAGCAATATAGTTTCTTAAGTGCTTTTTAAAACAACATTAGAGAATGATAAATCATAGCCTCTGTCTATATTTCTAATGTGACGGATTTTCGCTAATACAGAAGGGCATTTTTGTTTATTTCTTTTTGCAGTTTTAGGAAAATTAGGCAGCTAGGTATTATGAAAGAAGCATTTATCATTTTCGCACGAAATGACATCTTTCTGCTAGATATTAATAATACAAAGGAAGCAATTTAATGTATTTCAAATATTTCAATTGAGTACAAGCAAATTTATAATTATTATGAATTCATCGCATGCTTTAATAGGCATTCAGAATATTTTACCTGTGGCACTTATGTTTCCTTCCATGCTTCTGAATTTGCTCAAAATGTTATAAAAATTCATGTAACTCAAAATTTCATCTACTATCTCAGATGAATTCTGTGACGCTGTTTCACAACCAGGCTGATTTTCCCCTCCATTCGGGTAAAAGTCAACATGACCTATAGGTTCGTTTAGACCATAACCTGAAGAAGAAAATAAAAATACTTAACAAGTTAATCTATATAATAGCACTACATTTCAATTTCTTGCCTTGGAATATTCTTTTCTCGAACACAGACGCACACACATATTTCGAAGAATGGAAATCCATACTAGATAGGAAGTTTATTCTAAATAAATCATTTAATAGCATTTAAAAATAAACTGTTAGTTAACGATCAATACTTCTCGAACAATAATACGATCTCGATGGTTACATCCGTATTTCTAACATAACAAAATTCTTTTACTTTTGATTTATACTTTGTAAGCAGTGAAAAATAAAGTAAGATGTATTCAGTAAAAATGAGAAAATTTTCTATTACCGTGATGATTTGATATACCTAAAAAATATTTGCCATTATCATTTAGCCATTTCGGCCCAGTGGGACAACAAACGTACAGTAGCATTCTCATATAAATCCTTCAGCAGTTCAGAGAGCCATAACATAATTTTTTCTTTCTTATCGTAGTTTGACTGAAGTCAGTTCTCCTCGAAAAACTTTAAGCTCACCAAAATCTGCGAATCATTGGATGAAAAGTCTGGATTGTACAGAGGGTAGACGACGACTTCCTATTCAAATTTCCTCACGGCAACTTTGGATGCGTTATTTGTATGGGGTTTGATCAAGAAGAAGAAGGCCATCGGAAACCTTTCCAGGTCTTCCAGCGCTAAATCGAACAATAAAGTGTCTCGCATAATGATAAAAATTCCATGAACAATTCCAACTCTCCAACAGAAAACCTTTGATATCTTCTTCTCTATTGTTTCATGTCGACTTGCTGAATGAGATCATTCACATCTGCAACAGCGGCATTTATGATATATTTTGGTGTATCTCATCGTCTGCAAATTATAATCGTAGTACATCCCTTATTAAAGCGTTTAATCCACACTTTTACCTTTGGAAGTGAGATGCGGGGTTTGCTGTGTATCTTTGCCGTCCCTCGATGTATTTAAAAAATCATTTACCTTTTCTGCCATTGTTTATAAAAACGCAATACCACTTGTTCTTCTTTTCTGATGCTTTTCGCGTCTTATCTTTGAGCTAGCCTGAAGACTAATGATTACACTTACGGTACACGTGGTTAATTCGTCACCTGCGTCCATTTATGTCGATGTCCAACTACTTTCCTGTAACATCCTATGCATGCTTGAGATCTTTCCCTCCGGACTGTAACTAATATGCAGAATATTTAGGACTCTGGTTTCCCTCCGCCAGCGTTTAGTTCGTTTTGCAATCGAATAACTTTTACAGAAAGCAATTTGCTTTCGGCAAATACCATGTTAAGTTGTAATAATATTGTATTAAATATCAATGAACTAAGTAATTTTTTACATTTTATCTTTCATATTGTATATTTTATAACATATTTTTATATTTTATATATACTGTATCTTTTACCTTATAGATTTTAATATGCCATGCATGCATATATATTTTCCCACTTTTTGTGCGTAACATCAAGATGTATGCTACCTTATAAAGTGTGCCAACCTTATGTTGTACACTTTGTACAGCCACCGCACTTAATTTCATGCTTAATGTTGCTTCTACTCACTATTTTTCTGATTTAAAAGCGCCACCTCATTTTGTTCCTTTCTACGATGTACCAGTGTTGTTGTGATGTACAACTCACTTTTGGCTCAGTAGCTGCTCTTGCAAAAGTGGACAATTTAGACATATGGCAGCAATGACGTATTAAACTTTGACAGTCTCTGGGGACATGTTCTTGACAAGTAACGTAAATTAGAACCATCAGTGTGGCATAACTAATTGATAAGAACTTTCACATGGAACAACCTAATCTTTGGCGGAGAGAAGAAATTACAATATTCATATAAATCTGGACTTCCCGTCTTAACTCAGACAGCGATTATATCGGATAGCGTAGAATTACTTGTATTATATTTAAAACAATATGACAGATTGGTAAAGAATATAATTCGCAACGAACTAGAACGAAATTTTAATTTTTAGAAATAAAGGAGGTTTAATGGGTAAAAATAGGAGCAAAAGTAGGTTTATATGTATTTGTATAATAATGCCAGTACTGAGTTAGAAAGTGACAAAAATTAAATTTTATATGTATTTATATATTAATACCAGTACTGAGTTACGAAGTGACAAAAATAAAGAGTTAGATTTATTTATATAAAGTTAAGAGACAAAAATAGGTTTATGTATTTTCTGTATAACGACCAACTATTCCACGCTAAAGATCGAGGCATGATAAGAGACAACAGGCGACATACCTGCAAGTATTCACATACATTTCAGCTCTGTTGTTGTCGAATTTCTAGGTGATAATTTCAAATTGCTTAATTTTGAATATGTGGAAATTTATTCTTAAAGTATCTTCGAAGAAAGAAATCTCCTGGTTTAGGTAAGTAAAGGACCTCGGCTATTTTACTGGCCTGCAGTCTTAACGCACGAGCCCGCTGAGCATTTGCCGGAGGACCACAGGAGCACAGATTCTCCCTGCTAATCTGTGCATGGCAACTGATTTGCCATTAATAGGTTGAATGTTGTCACATTGGTTTACCTAAGAGCCCATAATGCTGTTAAGACGGCATTGCTGAACCTTTCGATCCGTATGTGTGAAAAATTTTCTGAGTTGCGTGGTAGCATACCTATCCAAGCGAAATTCACTTATGTTGCATGTTAATCCTCTGCCTGTACGATTTGTCCTGCTGTTGGTTTGTCTTGCTTGTTTTCTTCACCTGCTTTTACAATCATATCACTTGAAACACGATATAACGAATTTTGCGGTTTCCTATCCCATACTTTCTCTCAGTTCCTTACCAAAATATAAACATGGAGAAGCTAATTTATACTTCATTATTTCGAAACATTGCCAATCAATTTTAACATACATTTAAGCCAAAAACGTTTTACAAAAACTTTTCACTGAAGTTGTTTCATAAAAATTCTATTTGCCTGTATTTGTGGTTGTTATAGTATGGCCTGTATAGTATTATGCTATTATATAACGATTTTTTCGTGCTAATTTTTGTGGCATTTCGTAGCTGAAACCCTTACATTATTATTTTAGCAGTCAGTATATTGCTCATTGTCTGCTAGGGAGTTAGTCACATGGTTCACTGAGTATACCAAAACTCTGACGCAGTTTAATTTTATCATTTCCAGTTTCTGTGTCCTTCACATTGTGGTCATATTTGCTAAGAGATTATGGTTGGAGAATATCAAAAATTTCATTGTTGTGATGTTTGCTGTTAGGATATGGTGAAAAACGTTTTTACGCACATTTTGAGTGCATAATGCGACTAACTAAGGATTAAGAAGGTAGACTTAAAAATTCCTCAAGAATCACATAAACACTGTATTTAACAGAGGAGAATAAAGAACATACCTTCTAGGCGATTTCCGGGCGCATTGGTATGGATCACATCAACGAAGCTAGCGTCACCTTTGTCTAATCTGACGATTTCTTTTACGCCGTTGAAGAAAGGGCCTGCTGGATCCAAACCTAAAGGCGGAAAACGCAATAATATATAAATATATAAATTTGCATTGAGTGTTTAAATGGTTTCATTTCATCATATGCAGTCTTTTAAATTTATATATGTGTTACGAATTTTGTACATAGATAGCTAATTTTGGTGAATTATATGTGAAATTGTTACATTTTTCTGTATAACGCAGCTGACAGAAATCAAGCTCTGCTGGGAAAGTGGGACTACAGGGCAAGTCTGTTTAACAATGGGTAAATGGTTATCTTGCTAATTTAGCGACATAGCTATTTACTCAATGTTAAATACTCGTTAATTTGGCGAGATATCGCCAAGGTGGCGACGGTTTGGCTACTGGTTTTTGATGTCAGAAGTGGGATGTCAAATTCGGCAAGAAATTGTCAAATGTTGCCAAACTTGTCGGCCATTGGCGACATTTTGTTCCGGTCCCTGTATCACCACAATAGGTATTGCAATTGAATAAATCTAATTGATAGCTTTATTAGCTGTAATCGTATCTCTTCCTCATATACCTTCCAGTAATTTTGAGAAGCGTAAAGTACTAGAAATATTTTGGTCGCCGGATAAAAACTATACAAGACCGGAGAGAATATCATTTCCTCAGTTGATATTGTGAGTTGTTAGTTCAGATCGACTTCGGACTAGAAAAAGAACATTTACCTTCTTACCCATCCCCTCACGTAAATTAGTTTCTACAAATATTGCAATGATTTATCTTCTAACAGCTTATGGACCTTTCGTGGCCTACTTATTTCGTTTTGGTCTATATAACACCGAGAATTACATTTGTGGCTTACCAGGTAGTTACATTAGACCACTATTTGTTTCAATGTCAAATAATCAAAGATCTACATTTTCGGCCCTATACAACAAACAACGCTTGTGAATTGTTTCAGCAGAATCTCGGGAGTAAATCTCTTCATCAAAAGCTTCAGGCTCTAATGAACTATCTTATTATAAACAGCGACAATCTCAAAGCAGTAGAATTCTCATATTTTATTTGTAATTTTAGCTATTAATATTATTAATGTGTATTCTAATAGAGGCAGCCAAAAAAGTGGCTTGCAATCTCAATTATACTAGTTTTACTTTTGTAATATTGTTTTATTAGTTAATTATTTAGTTTATTATTGTATTATTTTCACTTTTATTTTTGTGACATTATTTGATTTCGTTAAATAATAATAATTTGTAAAATACTTTCTCAGAATCTTAGAACTTATGTCAAAAGTATTCACTAACGACTCTGCTCATCAACTTTGCATTACCTTTTGTAAAACTTTCTACACCACTGCTTTAATTTGTCAAACGTTTTACAATGTCAAAATCCTTTGTAACATCTACGTTACACTTCTAATAAAATTTTGTAATTAAAAAAAAATAAACCTGTGTAAAATGTAACATTCTTTGTAACAGTGTAACAATTTTTATAAAAGTGTAAAAAATTCTTTGCAACATTTATATTATCAATACATAAAAATTTTGAATCCAAAGAACATTTTTTTTATAAAGCCTCTAAAAGAGTAGAAAAAGCTGCCAGTCTGGCTACTCATTCTCTGGTTTCCTATTGAAAGCTTTGTCTTTTGGATGCGTTTTGCATTGTTTGTGTTTAACATTCTTAGTAGCTTGAAGCCTAATTACTGTTTGTACTCTGTGATACTGTGATCACCTGTACGAGTATTTCTGCGGAAAATTCCAGAACTGTAAAGTGTTTCTTTTGATAAAATAAATTTGATCAACCTGCTATCGGACCTTCGTGCATTCAATTTATTACGAACCCGTACGCACGTAACATATAGAAATAATGAACTGCTACATGATTGGCGTGAGGTGGCAGGCTGATTGCTATCATGAAACCAGCCTAGACATCAGGTTTCCGGAAATATACGCACATGCTTGGGAAGGGCAGAAATAATACTTTATATGCCCCAAAATATGCGTACATTTTTAGAACTATGTTGCCTGAGAAGTGTACGGGTTTGACAGCTAAAGCTTGGCTGGATAAAAGTTATCTTCTTCCTCTTCGCGAGTATAATGATCTCTTTACGACAAACGCCTGGCCCCAGCCACCCCCCTGTTCTTATTGGTTGCCGTTTATGACGTCAGGTTGAAGAGATTTCATTATCTGTTTCGTTTACGTTAGGTCAGGAATGGGCAAACGTTTTCGTTCGCGGGCCAAAAATCGAAAAAAAAAGTTCGGCGGGTCAAAGTAAATTTTTCTAAAATTTTAAAATTATATACAAGTATTACAATTTAAATATGTTAATGAGAAGAATGAAATTGTGCTTTCATTTTCAAAAGTTTCTTATATTGAAGTTCGAAATGAGATGTATTGATTTTAAGGAACGAGGCTAACTGCTCACCTGTCACTCTACTTTTAAATAATTCTTTCGAAGGTTCATTGTTGAAAACGCTTGTTCACATATATAAGATGAAGCAAACATAGCACTGATTTTCTGGGCGTGAGATATTAAATTCGGGAAACTGACTTTCGATAATGATGTTATATTCTTTGAAGACTGCTACAGCTTCATTGCAGATGAGACACACTGGTTTATCTTTTACAACTGTAAAAAATATTTCTAGGTCCATTCTTCATTAAAAGCATGGCATTCTGAATCAACTTTACGTTTTTTAGTAGACATTTTTTGGTTGAAATATTTTACGAATAACCCAAACAAGCACTAGCTACACTATACTTTTAACAATTTCAAAACCACTATTCACAATGATGCTATATGTCCGCAATCTTTCCATACGCAATCAATAATATAAACATAATGGCCTGGTTTTTGTGTACGTTGACTAGCATTTTCCATTTTTGGAGCCAAATCTCAAGCGTGTTTATGTGTTCTTGTAATCGTTGTATTACTGATCCAACAAATGCACACTGTGTTAGGATCGCTGAATAAGTTAGTCTTAGTTTAGGCTCCTCACAAAATCTTTAGTTTCATTCTATTTGTAATTCTGTTACAATATTAACTGTTATTTCCACGCCTTATATTAATCAATATGGATGTTTTAGACATTATTGAAACTAAAAGGAAAAAAAAAACCTTTAGCCCTTTAAAGGTTATCGGTATCGAATTCAGAATAAAAAATAAGGAAAATCTAGTTTATTGGATTTGCATAAATGAACGAATAAAAACCGCAGAGGCACAATTAAGACCAAAGAAATCGTCGTTTTGGAACGAATATTTATTTAGAAAGATTTTAATATAATTTACCTTTATGGATAATGTCGGAAGCATATTATTTTTACTTTAGAAAACGATCTTTTAGTTCATTGCCAAAATCATGGCATAGTTTGAAAATCTCTCCGTACCCTTTGAAATACAATATTAGCTACATTCATGTAAAGATTCGAGATCGTAAATATTTTTCGATTATTTCTTTTGAAAATTCTTTTTATAAATCTAAAAATGTTTTGCTTTCCTACATTTTGTGAGAGGCTCAGGCCCAGTCGCCCCCTTTCCACTATGTAAGCCCTTTGAGAAAGGGGCGTAATGAAGATTTATGATTGCGCGGAAACAGAAACGTTTTTGACAACCGTGGAAAACAGGACGACACCATTCATAGCTATTTTGGATTTCCGGAAATTTTCTCTTTTTTTAAGTGGACATTCTTCTTGTGGGCTTTTGTCATGCAATTTTCTAACTGGCCCCTGGCTATTCAGGCAGGAAATCATTGTGTTCCTTTTCTTTTGCCCCCAGCTGAGTGAAAAGCAGTTAAAGAGAGGACAACCTTGCTTAATTGCTTTATTCCCTGGTGAACCTGGGGTGCAAAGAACGGTCTCAGAAGGGAGGAGGGGGCAGGAGAACATTGGACTAAGGAGATGGTTTACGGAGTACCTTTGCTAATTAAAGCAATTACCTCCACATCTTCGTTAAGATAAATGAACAATTCAGAAAAAGCAATGGCTGAAGGAATGAAGGAAAACCGCAAGGCATTGGAGGATGGTGAAAAATAAATTAAAGGGTATTTTAGATATTTTTTATCAGTTACTAGAAAGTAACATTATCTGAAATTCAGCTTGTAATCGAAGTTATAAAAAACTTTTCCTGTATTTTCTTTAGCCTATTTCTTGAATTCTTTTTATTTAAGGATTTAACTGGAATTTCAAATTTTTTAAAAATTTTCAGTAACTGGTAAATGAAAGGAATCCAATATTACTGAAGATGATTTGAAAATATTTCTTAACCATTTTAAAGGGATAATTCACAGTTTTAGCAGTAGAGTGGGAAAATATGCTAGTTTCTGATTGGATAGTGTCTCTAACAACTTTATAATAACTCTAATAATTCATAGAAATACTTAAACCAGCTAATTGAATAAAAAGAAGAATATTACATCCTTTTATTCGCACACCTGTAAGTTTTCTTAACCGTATTATGAAACACAGCAGAAGAAATAAATGTTTTGCAAAACGTAAAATATTATTAATATTAAATAATAATAAATCTGATCGAGCAAATTTGAAAGATAGTTCTGAATTTTTAATTGGCTGACGGCACACCGAACTGTGTGATGAAATTACAGGAAAAAGAGATGGCTCTCTCTGTTACAAAACTGTAACAGATAATAACTAACTGTGAACTAAGTAACTAAGTCGGTAGATCGCCAGTTATGATAATCCTGGCTCCCAGTCACTTTATACATGAGAAAAACGAGCCCACTAGCATCCCAGCTGTAAAGTCGCCGAACGCTGGTAGTTTGACCTTGCAAATTCCAGGCAATGTGGCTGGCTGCATGGACGTTTTCGTGGTTTTCCCTATATGTAATGTGGGTATGAGCCAGTTTCCCTCAGACATTTCTCCAAGAAAGTATCACTGCCTTTACTGAGATAGTGTGCTTTGCGGTAATCAAATAAACCAAGCGAAAAGCACGAAGAAAACGACGAAATCCCATACAGCTTAGAATATAAACCCCATTCGAACTATCCGCTTTCGGCTATTTTTTCCATTCTGTCGCTGGTGGGCTAAATAGAATTCGAAATGAATTGTATTAAGAAACTAGCAGAACTGAAGACCTTTAAGATTATCTGACGGAATTTTGCTAAACATGACGGAAGCGGTAAAGTTATGAAGTAGAAAGTAAGAAATTATTTGACTTTATATTACATATCTCAAGAATCGTAAGCGACAAAAATAATTCACAATCGTCCCCGAAAAAAACAAAAATCGGCTTAGATTTATTCCGAGCTTAAGTTGTAGAGACATTAGGTTATTTCGGAGCAGGAGACGAAAAATGAGAAACGCCTTCGCCGGGAATAGAACCACGGACCTCTCGGTTACGCGTCGAGCATGCAGACCACTACACCGCGAAGGCATGCGAAGAAGGCGGGAGAAATACCTTATATACTCCCCCTTTTAAAGGGCGACTGGGGTTTTGGGGACCCAATCGCCAAATCGCGGTGGTGGAGAATCATCATCCACCACCTTTTTAGTTCGGACGCCAGTGTAGAGAAATTAGGTTATTTCGGAGCAGGAGACATGAAAAATGAGCAGCGCCTTCGCCGGGAATCGAACCAAGGACCTCTCGGTTATGCGTCGAGCATGCAGACCACTACACCACGAAGGCATGCGAAGAAGGCGGGAGAAATACCTTATAAAGTCAGCGTATTCCTTTTAAATTTGTAGAATTAATAACTAAATTTCGTCTAGATATTTTAAAGGTTCATGTTATAACGAGCAAATCTTTTGTTTACATTTGAGCGTAAGGAACTCTTCGCCCCCACTAAGTTTTTTAAAATATAGACTGGAATCCATTGGCTAAACAAGCTGATTCTGTTCGATTAGTAATTAACTTAATTAGGTGAGAATTAATGGGATTAGACAGAAATTATAAATATTCAGTCATCTATGCTT
>KK122349.1:4377-37737 GCA_000611955.2 Stegodyphus mimosarum
GAATCCAAACTGGAAGGTGAAGCAAGGGAGTTGGGATGCTGTATGTTGGCGAATAATCGCCGATCCTCCAAGGTCTTCAACCTGTCAGCAGGAGCTAGCCTCGACCAGTGTCCCATTTCAGCATGGTGAACGCCTGCAAGGAAACGATTCACCCCGACCCCTCAACCTTGGCGTGGCGTAGCTGCATACAAAACAAGCTGATCCAGCAGGATGCAGATTTCTCACTTGATGAAACATATTTCCCAGACCATTGTCTGGCAGGGCGAGCGAACGTCACAACAAAGTCAAAAATCTTGATTTCCCAAAAGGCAACGTAAAAAGTTTTTCGAAAAGAGTTAAGGATTTGTTTTTAAATACTAATTTAATACAAGACCGAAGGAAATTACTTCAATTAAAATATAATAATCACATAGAAAAAATTTTTATGTTTTCTACAACACCAATCACGACCACCATAGTCAGAAAATATGGATCCCAACTTAACAGAATAACTTAATTAAACTTTAACACTAACTTGTGTCAGGCAAAAACTTTAAAAGTGCTTTTAAAAAATTGACCTCAAGGGTCAACTTAACAAGAAATTAAACATTAAGCAAACAAGTTAAGAATAAGTTTTAACTAAACAAAAAATTTAAATAGTTAGCCAAACTACCTTCAGAAAAAAGAAAAATCAGTTACTCAAGTAACTTAAATCAGAGTTAACCAAAACTGCCAAAAAGAAAATTAAATGACAACAATTACTTTTCAACAAGGCAAATAAATTTAAGGTCAAATACAAAATAAAAACAAATTAATAACCTTTAAGTCTGATAACAGAATTAAGATAAATCATTACAATTAAGATATATAAATTCAACAACTGAAGTAGCTAAGTATGTATTACATAACATTTACAACCGCTTCCGAACTCGGGAGGGATACAGAAAGTAAAAGACCTCACTTGGGTCTAAAATGAACAATCAGATAAATTTAAGCTAAAGCTAAATAGAAATTAAATTAATCTTTGCTGACAGAGCTATACGCGAGGTTGGCCTCTAACTAAATGGTTGTAGCAAGATTTACTAATACTGACGCACTTGAATTTATTTCAATAAGCAATCACGTAAAAGCACTATTGCTTAGAATTTAAATGCTAGCTGGTCAGACGAACGTCGAATAGAGTGACCGTGATCTCAGACTAAAAGCTCTCTCACACTAAGAGGTTTCTACCTATGGTTTAAATAGAACTTGGCTCCACTTCTAATTAGCATAAGCTGAAAACGCGCGCTTCTTCTAACGGGATGTTGAAAATGAGAAGAGATAGAAAGATTTAAATTAAAATAAAACTTTGTTAGTTTAACTAAAACCTTACAAACTATCGCAAAATATGTGAGGATGTATAAAAATTAAAATATCGGCATAATAAGACGAATTCACATTCGGCATAATAAGACCTCGATATCCAAAAATTGACACACAAAACCAGGGATATCACCTACTTACAGAAAACAACTACCAAGTGCTATCGTAAAATATAATTCTAAGTCTATTGGAAGCGTAACAGATTAGTTGGGATTTGATCATATGCTATCTTAGCAGTGGCTTTGAAGAAATCATTGTTTCATTTTATTGTATAGCTGTGGATGGTTTCTATTTTAAAATCGATATGAATATATTTAGAATTATTCTGAGAATTTTATTTCAAACTATTTTATCTCTCTTTCTCTCATTTTTTTTTACAGTACCCATTCCATAAATCGCAACGGCATTATGCAGGGCCGAAACGAGAGTGAGGCACTTGCCTCAGGCAAACAAATAGTAGGGGCGCCAAATTAGCATCTTGATAAAAAATTCAGAAATTGCTTTTTTAAACTTTTGATTTTCAACTTTTAATTTCGAAATACATCAGTGAATAGTAAAAGAATTTTGTCTTATAAATAATCCAGCTAAAAAAAGACAAAGAAAAACTAATAGCATTAAGTTATTCTCAAAAGACATTAGCTTTCACAGTAGTGTATATAATATTGTCATAAGTTCGTATAAAGGAAGAAGAAACTGAACATTAAAAATAAGCAAGGTTGTCTCGAGAGCATAATATGATTATTATTATTTAACTTCCGAATATGTTTTTTCAATAGTTGCTGAGATGATTTAATTGTTTAAAAAAATAATATTTTTATGTTGGCAATGTTTCAAACGCAGGCTCGAGAGCCACGTATGACTCTCGCACGAAAAACGTCAAGATATGAATTTGATTTCAAAATTATTAGAATAGGTTTTTCTCTTGTGATTGTATGTAGCCTTTTGAATTTGTGGACGTTCAATAAAATTTTCTTGCTGTGTTCCATCATTAGAGCTTCATTGGAGTTCAACACCAAACCGTCGAAGGATTAATACCACACCACAATATTTTCTAACATTAAAATTTGTTATTGAAAATAGCTTTAAGGAACTAATTACACTTTGTTATTTAATTTGTTATTAAATTTATAATATGCGGAGTTTACAAGTGACAAGTAACGAAGGGTGGGCACCCTGGTGGCTAACATGCATAAACAGGTAGTCATCCCTTGCCATCCACTGTGGAGCATACAGAATGAAAATAACCTAGGATTTGAACTGTGAAATCCGTTTCCACTTTTTTATACTTGCTTCATTATCGTATCGAAACCGCCGATCGCTGCTGGTGTCCCTGGAGTGTGCTTCGTAGTACTTACAGTGTTCCGGGTCTGCCGCTGTGGTCCACTTTGGACTTTTGACCGGATATGATTGTCTTAGAACCTATTTATTTCGATTTTAACTGAATATTTCCCCTGAATACGTGATGTATGACTCCAGCAAAGGCATGACTGATGCTTATCTTGGCGAGTGTTCTGCATTAAATAATTTTTATTGTTTTGTTAAAAGTATTGGAGAGCTAGTCGCCTAATGATCTGATAGTCGATGGCCCGGCATTTGTTTAATAATTTAAAAAATGTTTTATACCCATTCCCTGCCAAACGGTAAACTAGCTGAAAATTGCTAGATGGACCATTGTTCAAATCCTCAAAGAAGTTCCTGCACGGGAGTTTTCGTGATTTTCCCCATGCGTAATGTGGACAGGAACCATTTCCATTTAGAAAGTCTCTCAGGAAGGCATTCCCTTCTTCAGGCAAACAGCTTTCGTATGCTTTGCAGTAACCAAAATAATCCAGTCCAAAGCAATGTCCAAAGCAAAGCTACAAACAGAACAAGAAACAGTTTCAATTAAAAATACCGTGGTTTTGTTGGGATTACAAATTGCTCCTGTTAGCTTTTTGTTATTATGCCACCATATATTTTACATATGTTTTTCAGCCTTCATCATGTCATCATCAATTACTCCAAATACATGAAGCAGTAAAACGCTACAATATCTTGAAAAACTGATGGTATATGAAAATACTATTCACATGCATTTACATCTAATACGTACAACAAGTCGAAATGATCATTGAAATTAAATGTTTATCTAGGTAAAGACCTTTCATCTGCTTTACCATTAATTATCATTTGATGATTTACAATCAAAGAGCTGACAAAACGGACAAAATATCTGCAAAGGTAAGTTATTACTCGTTCTTTGAATTCTTCCGCAAGACCCGCTTTATTACTGAGTGAATTTTCGCAAATTTTAAGGATTTTTCATAATTTTACTACATAATAAATAAAAAAAACCACGAATTTTTCTGATTTCTATTGAAGTTTCGAGATGCTTTCCAATGTTTAAATGCTTAAATATTTGCCGGCATCTTGAACAATCCACTTTTTTAATACAAACTTACATGATACCAGATTAGCTCACTGACGACCGAGGTGCCGGTAAGCCATCTGTTGTCACTGATCACTGGTAGTTCGACCGGGGTTCGAATAGCAGCGAGTGGTTTGGTTGCATGGGTGATTTCGTGATTTTCCCCATGCATAGCATAGTATAAGCCAGTTTCACTTAGAAAGTCCTCAGCGAGGGCATCCGGCCATTTACGCAGATAGCCCTCGTGTGCTTTGCCGAAATTAAATAAATAACCAAACCAGTGACAATAACAGATAACAAATAAAAAAATATATGTGGCGTAAAACGTATTAAATTATGCTATCATCTGAAATCAATATGTATTAAATTATACAATCATCTTAAATCAAGAATAGCCTGTAACGGTTCCGTTAACACTGGCAAAGTTGTTTCAAAATAAATATAATTTAATGCGTCGTTATGTAACAGGTTCTTTGAGAGAAAATATAAGTGACAATCCTCGGCTGCAAAATATTCGCGGAATTTCACGATTTATCTCTCGAGATGTTCCTTAATTTTCAATTATGCCACCATTCCCGCGATGAAATAACTTATACTATGTGGTACACGAAATAATATTAAAATATTCAAATGTCATATTGCAAGAATTAATAAAGAGGCAAAATTTGCTTTAACGAATTCTTATATAAAATAACACACTATCCCTAATAGTATTTGAAGACTATTTTAAATCCGTTTTAGTTATGCTTAATTTCAACGCATTCAGTGAAGTGCTGACCTAATATATAATGAGATTATTCAAAAAATGTAAGTATAATTTGAACGCATTCTTTTTCTATGATTAAGTTCTGTAAATTACCCCAAGTAAATATGGTATGCGGAAAAAATGGTCACCCGGAAAATAAGGAACGGAAAAAATGTCACCCGGAAAATAAGGAACGGAAAAAATGTCACCCGGAAAATAAGGAACGAAAAAAAAGAAGCTCTAAAATCTCGCCAAATAATGTCGCCAATCGGAGTTTAGGAAACCTGCCAAATTCTAATTTAACCGGCAGGGTTATAGCGTGCTCTCTTGAGGGAGGTTTTAAGGGTAAAGGTTTTAAGGAGACGTTGAGCTAGCTGCAGCCAAGCAAGGTCATTTCGATAGCAGGTTTTAATATTCTTATCGCAAACTGTGATTAAATTTCACCTACAACGGTTTGTTATAGTACTGCTTTTAACGCTCAGTTATGCAACAATGTTTCACCCCTGAACCACAGCTTAAGGCTATAACTACATGGGGTACGAAGGGAACAATCACTAATGACCATGACCCACTGGTCAACACTCTATTTTTACCATCGGACAGGTCAGCAGCTCGCTTATCCTCTTTAAATCATCGTCAGAAGATTTCCCTATTCCGCAGGTATGGTTGTTATGATAAAACTTTTATCTCCCATCTTGGCGATATCTCTAAACATCCCTTATTTTTCCCATTGCAAAAGAATGGTGACTTATTTTCCGTTTCCTAATTTTCCAGTGCCTATCTTTCCGTTCCGTATTTTCCGGGTGACATTTTTCCTACAACCGTAAATATCAGTGCAGCATTCAAGATCTTACGTAGAATGGTTCAAAATTGGTAACTGAGGTAGTTTTAAAGATATCCCTAATGCTCTCTGAAAAAATATTGAATCAGCTTTCCACGTTCTCGCATAACCCTTAGCTGAAAATTTATTATTATTATTAGTTAAATAATTAGTCATTTGAATTACATTTAGCGGAGAGGCAAACATTGCGCCTGAGAAATTTTTCGTCGAATGTACCGACTCCTTATGGTTTCCAGACTCTACAGATGGCTATTGAAAGCGTTCAACGTTTTGTTTGATTGATTGGCTATTGAAAGATTTCAACGTTTTGTCCTCCTAAATTGCTTGAGGCAGGGGGGTTATCTACATCCAAAACCAGTTCAACTCTGCAGACGACACACAGGCGAGAAAAATTCGCCAAGTTTTCTACTTGGCGAAAGATGCAATGACGTTACCGAAAAATTTAGGTTTGCAGCCTTTTTAAATATAATCAATGTATATGCGCGTTTTGTGCTGTAGAAATAACATTTTGATGAATGAATTTCGTCATGGTGAATCTCTAAATGTTACTTCGTTTCCTGAGGTAAAAAATTAACCACCTAAATGCAGAAGAATTAAATGTTACCTCCAAAATGAAAATTGACTATCTGCCCAAACGGAGTTGTTGCGCCCTCTATTTTTCAATATTGCTACTAATCGAAAAAACGCTAAAAAACAAAAGTGATATTCGACAAATATTTATTAATAATATGATAAAGTATGCCATTTTTTTTAATTCAGCAGAATTTTAAGAATGTATTCTATGTATCAGAAGACTTTTGCAGTACTTCACTGCATTATTTTATGTGATAATAGACCTCTAAATTTGCTTATGCTGAAAGAATAGGCAGACGTTTGTCAACAAACCGCCTTAATATACACTAAAGAAAGAAATTTCTTAATAAGTAGTTACAATAACTATACGATAATAAATGATTATTATAGTAATTTAATCAACAACAATACTTATATTATGAGAGATAATTATTATGTTTCTTTATGAATTCTGAGCTAAAACGTATATCCTTTATTCTGCATATTTCTGAAAAAAAAAGCGAAATTTATTACAGAAGGGTTATTCTTACGTAAGAGATCACAATATTGGGAAAGGTCTATTTTAATCAACTATGATCAGGAGAGGTCCGCTGAAACATGGGGTGGAAGTTAGTAGACTTTTTTTTAACTACAAAATCAATGTTTCCTCTAAAAATGTGGTTCCATTATTTGAATGATCTTATTTTTAAAATGAAACATGATACACTCACGTAAAGTTAATATATTATTAAGGAAATAAGCTTTTTTAATTTTTAGGGTTGCAAATTAAAGCGAATTTTCGCGTTTACATCTATTTCTGCTAATATGAAACAAAGACTTGAAAGATTACCCAACGATGGCTCCTTCGATAGTAAATTCTCTCATTCAGGCGAAGAGCGAGCTCTCACGTGACCCCTCATCTTGTGGGACGTAAATATCATTCCTTTTGGACGATTATAAATGTTTTTGCAGAATGCCAACCATAGTTGTGTTAGCCATGGTCGAACTACGTTAACGTTGAGGATATATTCAGTGTTATTCACAAGTTATGCCCGATTTTTTAATACATTTTTCATTAGCTACATCACATAACATTATTTACAGGTTATTGATAAGCGATAATAAGGATTACGCGAAGATTACAGAATCGGAACAATGTAATACATTTTGTTGTGAATCATACAAGAACTAATTTTGTACTTCATTTATTCAACAAAGTAGCAGAGTTGGTCTAATCTGGGATTCTGGTAGGAAATGAAATAAAACGTGTTGTAAAAATTTTATCAAAAACTCTGAAAGCTATATTTAATCAATTTGATAATGATTGTAATCCAAACTGTGTACAAGAATGGCACCTTCCTCCTTTCCAATAGTCGAAAAATCTGTATATAGTTATCTGAATTTAGATTATTTTACGGCCGCCCAGACGATATAGTGGTTAGGGTAGACTGACTGTGATACCAAATGACCCGAGGTGGAATCCTGGAGAAGGGAGGAATGTAAAATTGTCTGTCTCTTCATAGAAGGGAACGGTGGCCGCCTATTAGGTTCCTCCACATCTGGCCTTAGTAGTGGCCATAGTAGTGTTGGTAAATGTCAAAACCTGAGTAAAAGAATATTTTCATTTTCATTATATAAAACTAAATATTTAACAGGTAGACCCGCATTGCCCTCCTAAAATTGCAATCCTGACCGCAATGTCCTCCTAAAATTATGAAATTCCCCACACTTTGGGCGAATTCCTACCTGGTTAAGGACCCCTGGTATAGATATTCCACACTCCATGTTAAGTCTGTCGTAGTGCTAAAATATAGTAATATTTCATTATCGTTGAACAATACAGAGGACGAAATGAATGGATTAGATCTATGTATAATGTTCATAGTTGCTGTCTTGTAGGTTTGGAAGTGAATTCTCGAAGCAGTAAGTGAATGGCATCGGTTTTGCGTTTGTTGTCAGTCGGCTTATGTGGTTCGAAATCTTTTGTTGTGAAGTCGCGAATTAAAATCAGTGCTTTTCTAAACAAAGATCACTGCATTAAGTGAGTTGATCTGAGTATTTTTGGTTATTCTTCCTGCCCCTCTTCTGGGATTAAAATTAGTATGTGCATCAACTGTAGGCACCTTAATATATCATTTTCCGCGCTACAATTACGAATTCAGCGATTTGAAAAGAATGGGGTTTTCACTTATGCAACACTTCTTGAGATTATTATTATTTAGAAAGCACAAAATTTTCGCAAATATGTGTGGGAAAATACGTTATATCTACTATTTTGTTGCACAATTTTTGTTTATGCAAGTCTTCTTTCAGCTGGTGTGAAAAATGAAATTTATCTTCTAAAGTTGCATAGAATGTTAGTTTTGTATTGTTTAATTAAAAATTTTTGTTACTATTTCATATTACTTTTCGTCAATTATTCTTTGTATTTGTTCATAGTCCCCCCCCCTTTCATTGTTAAAAAAAAATCTAAAAAAGTTACATACAAATTGATCAAAATACAGAGTAGTAAACGATATGTCATACTGTGTGCTTTGTTTTTTTCATATTTATCACAAAATTAATGCATTGTTAATTGTGTGATCATGAAAAGCGAGTTTAGGGCAGTGTGTGCACTATTTTATTTCCCATCCTCTTGCAGGCAAACTTGCATTTGTCAGAACCTCTGGCACATCTTTGAAAACTGCTCTGTGTAACTGCCTGATAAAGAGCCCCAAGTTGTGCTACATTTGCAGGCATCCTTGCAAATACCTTACTTTAGAAAAAAAAAAAAAACATGAAACGCCATGATTTTGTATGAGAGCTATGTGGGGTCACTGTTATGTTCAAGAGACTGATATACCATTACAATCACAGTAAACATTTGATGTAAGAAATCACGGACAACATTTGTATTGTATTAGTGAGCTCAGTGTCACTTACCCTGTGTGGAAATGGATACCATGTATGGAGAGATTGCCAGTTTCTGGCATGCAAACACTTGATGGATGCTGATGATTCTTTTCCAATCCAAAGCCACTGACTTCTGGTTGCTGGGAGATCTCTGAGTAGTATGTATGAAAGTAAGCAACAAACCCATCTTGTATCAAAGTATGCACAAATATATCTTTGTGTTGCTTCCAAAGTCTTTATTTCGTAAAAAAGCGTTATAACTTTTCATTTCTGCCAACTCTTCCTGTTTTTTGATACATCTCCCAGTAGATTGCCGAAGCTTTTGGTTTTTAATTTTTAGCCTTTACTAATGAAAGTTGTTTTTAGTATAGAAATTAAATTATGCAAATCTAATTTGAACAGTTTAAGTTTTGTTATTGAATTAATGAACCTTGAATTGTGTAAATTTCATTTCCCTATTCCTAGTGATCTTCAGATTTGTTTTTTAATTAAATTTTATTTGATCTGAATTGTCTTACTCTAATGTAGACGTTTATAATACTTATGAACATGCAACCAATGCTTTATATGAAGGTTCAACCAATGTTTAATCAGTAAATATTAGTATTTAATTTTGTTTGAATCACTATATAGAGTCGTTAGGTCCATTTTGGAACAGGAAACATGAAAAATATGCAATGTTTTCACCAAGACTCTATAATCTTCTGACCATCTGATTGCTAGCTGGATGTCCTTTCAATTCAACTACAAAGGCACAGGGCAGTTCGCACCTAGTCACCATATCCTGGTAGTGACTAATTGTCCACTCCATTTTAGTTTGTACCACTGTTGAGTTATTTTTTTGCTTTCTTAGAGGCAGGAGACATAAAAAATGTGCAGTGCTTTGGCTAAGATTTGACATCTTTACATACAGATTGCTAGTCGGATATATTTCCAATTATACCATGGAGGTGCCTGGTAAGGCAAAACAAAATATGTTTCAAATATTTGATGCAGTACTAAGTTTATCCATAAAACATATGTGCATTAATTATTAATTTTATTTTTACCTTACTTAAAAATATTTTATTAAAGTTTTAATTAAATTTAGAAAATGAAAAAATAGCTTTTGTATCCTATTCAGAATTTTCTCAGTATAAATATGTAAGAAAATTACAAAATGAAATTAACCTAAGAACATGAAAATGTAGATTCTGTAATTAAATAATAATATATTTTATATCAGAATTATTATTAACTAATTGAATAAACTGAATGATGTGTAATAAAGTGAATTTAAATCAGTTTGAGTTATTTTAAAGTAGTACTGCCATGCATTCCAAAACTTCTGGTTTTTAGTGGATGAACCTCCCAGTTTTTTATGTTTCGAGGTTTGCAGCTTTGCTTTCTGTTCAATACTTAACTGCCATTATCCCCCATCTTACAAACAACAGTTTTGCAGCAAATTAGAATTTGGTATTCCTTTCAGAATTTTGAAGAGGATTTTCCTGTTTCTCCCTCTGGAGCCCAGTAGCAGAGCGGTAAAGTCACTGAACACTAGTAGTACGGTCCAGGGTTTGAATCTTTGTGAACACACTGACTGCATGAGTGTTTTCATGGTTTTTCTCCCATGTATGACATATATATAAGCCAGTTTCCCTTAAAAAGGTCTGCCACAAAGGCATCCCTCCCCTTAGGCAGATAGTTTTTAAGTGCTTCACCATAATCAAATAAAACAAAGTAAACCTATTTCCGCCTTTTTGTTCTGTCTATTTAAAATGCAGCTGTAAATATGAGTATATTTTACTTTCCCTTAGAAAGTGGTCTATTACCAATCAACCTTAAAATGTATCTTCTTAGTATGCAGTGAATAATGTGTAAGAAGTTCTATAATTTGTTTCAATATTTGTTAAAGAATGTTGTGAAATTTTCTAAGGGAACTGTTTTGGATTTATGTTACATCTGAAGAAATCCATGAAAATATATGTGCAGCTAGTTTGTTTGTCAGTATTTAAACCAGATAGGACTGTCACTGCTCAGGGATCTTCATCACCCAGCCACCAGTGGGCCTACATTAGAATTAAATATGCCAAATTTTGACAACTGTAGACCATGTAATATGTGAGTAAATGTCATTTTCTTACAGAGAGTATATTTATCAAGCAACAATGGCTGAACTTCATTCATCAGTGGCTAAAGTATATGACAACATTATCAAATCTGAAGAAGATTCTAGAAATTATCGAGGTCTTGAACTGATTAATGGAATGAAAGTTTTATTGATCAGTGACCCAAGTACTGATAAATCAGCTGCTGCCCTTGATATTCGCATTGGTAAGATCCAAATGATTTCTGCATAATGAATATTTTTCTGTTTAAATGTGGTGCTATTAATATTTTATTGTATTTAAGCGTCATGGATAATTTTTGTGATGCTTAAAAAGTTCTATAGACATATTTAGATCGTAAAAGCACAGTTTAAAAAGCATAATGTTTAACATGAGTTGGCCGAAATTGAATGTAGCATATGTGTAATTTCTTTTATGGCACGATATGCAAAAAATGTTTTGAGTTGCTACTATGTTTCAAAGATAAGCTCATAAAATCCTGTATGATGGAAAAATATTGTTTCTATAATCATCAATGAAAAAATGTTTTTGATGCCCCTGTAGATTAATCTCCCAAAATCATCTTTTTATACGATTAGTAATTTTTCAAAAGTATTTAGAGCAAGGATTCCTAACCTTTTTGTAATTTAGAGCACATCCTAGAATATCAGAATGTGGGCAGGTATATTTATTCTTTCAAGGTAAATTTATAAATTGACAAAGTTAATAGTATATATAATATCAAAAAATATATTCCAAAAGTGTAAGTTTAAGATATAACCGTTATTTATTATTTTCTAATGTAAAATAAATAATTATTAAATGGTAGAGATAGAAGTTTAAAAATTCTTTGATTTAGAACTCATAGGTATTAAAATGTTTTATAAAACTGTAATTCGTACAGTTGAAAGAATATTTGGCATTGCAGTTCATAGGCTGTTGTTTCATAATTAGGAGCGTATGGGATGATATTCCTGCTTGTAAGCAATCATCAAGATGTTTCTATGTAAGTTGAGATCTGTACTTTGATTTTTGTGATATTCATTATTGGGAACAATGTTATTTAAAATTTTGAGCAAATTGGCTCTCTTCAAACTGGGTCAATCCTGATCAAGCCGGGCCGTCTGGTAAACCCATTTAAAGTTATAAACATGTAATTATAAATAAATAATGTTCTAAACAAACAGGCATATATTTCTCTAATTAATTACTAACTATAAAAAAATTGTGCAAAACATTTTATTAAAAACTTAAGTCATTTTTTTTATCATGGTTGCACACACGTAAAACCGTTGGCGGATAGAGTGGTGCCTGTATAATACAAAACTTTGTTTGAATATTGATAAATAGTACTGAGGCAGCATAAAATTAAAAAAAAAAATATGTTAAGAAATTTGTTTTACATACTGTATCCATAATATATCTATTGATTATCTAATTAAAGAACGGTATTTTTCTCTGAACTTCTGCTAGAATAACTGTGCAAGTTTGGCAGCATTTCCTCCAGCCTTTATGATCAATGAGATTTCATAATTGGCTTTACTTTAATATGTTTAAGGCTTATGAATGATGTTGGCTTTTATGTCTGAAATGCATTTTGTATTTTTGAAATCTTAACATCATTTAAAATGTAAGCATTTGACTTTTGTATCAAATATGATGACTGTTTTTATAATTTTACACTATGTCTGTTGAATTAATAATAAGTTCAGGTTATGGGATACTACCTCGACTGCATTTTCCGAGTAGGCCTTCGTCTGCTTTAGAACTTTTGATAGCATAACGTTCTTGCGTAAGAAAATTATCAGAGCCGTAATAGGTACTATCTGAAGTCATAACTAGCAGAAAACAGTGAAAGGCAAGTGATGGAATAGTACAAGTTACTAGAATAGTAGAGTAAGAGAGGGCTATTTTTCAGTTCCATTAATGTATAGCTAAAAGAATTAAAATATTGGGAAATAGGCATGCTTAAGATAATAACAGAAGAAGAATTTTAGATTTAAAAAAGTCGTTATTAATGGTACTAATTACAGGCAACAAAAGAAACATAAAGAAATATTGTAAAATTAACAAAACCATAAAAATTTATGGTATTTTCTGATAAAGAGCAGTTCTGCCAAAAAGTCATGAACTCGTTGGCAACTAACTTTTCGCCAAGTTAATGCATGAAAGGCAACAGCTGTTGTTGAATTCCATTATGAAATTAAGTATGTCCTTTTTGGAATTCTAAATACACATAGAATCTAAAATAATATACTCAATATTCAAGATTTAACTTAATAACTCATCACGTAAAACTCAAATCAAAAGAATTTGTGTTAGCACTACAATATTTTATTATCTGGAAAATAACAATATAAATTAAAAAAACTGCCACATTCAGAACAGCAAGTTACACTCAGTAACAAAGGAGAAAGAAAAAATTGATGTATGTCCTTTTTTTTTTTTTTAATTACCTATCATGACTTAAATTAATACTAAACTTGAGTTTTAGAACTGATTTACTGAACTAAAAATATATTACAATCCAGCTCGATTGAGCTGGTGTAAACCAGATGAATCCCATCATTGCTGCAACAATTGATACAGATGTTAGTGGCCATTATCAGCAATAACTGAATCATCAGTAGCTTCTAATAATTAATGAATTAATAATCTTCGAGATTTTATATATCATTGACAGCAGTCTGATAATATCTGAAATAAAAATAACAAGTTTTTATTTCTTTTGGTATGCTGAGCGTGAATATGACAGGTAAAACTGTTTATTAGTTTTGAAAATCAGTGGGGGTGCATTTAATCAGAGATTAATGGTATATTCATAGTATGTGAATGGTTTAGTCTTGTTAGAAACAGCTTTTTCTTCTTTTTCATGATTTCTATTGTTAATGATATAAAATTGTCATGTTTCTTCTTATAGTTTTACATTATGTTAGAATACTAATGAAATGTGTAAGTTTTCATTAAAGCAGTTTGGCACTAAAATTAAACATCAGTTTGATTTAATTAAATGGTCCTCCAAGTTTGGATATTTAATTGTTGATTGAGAATTGTAACTAATTTTTCAATTTTATTTTCATTGCAAGCTCTCCAAATTCCATAAAGAAATGTGTTACGTTGAAATGTAGTTTCCAATGATTTCTGCTGCAAAAAAGATTCTCGTTTTTGTATGAGTGTAGGCTTATGTCTTATCTAATGAAACTCTCTCTTCTGCATTCATTTTTCTTGCAAAATCCAAATGGTATAGTGATAGTACACTGTTCAAAATAATATAATGATAATGCAGGGTGATTGTTGGATCCAGATTGGAATGTCAAGATACGGATGTTTGTAAATGTTATGTTTACAAGGGGAGCAGGAATTCAAGATTTTCGAATCTCATAACCTCAGGGACTCTCAATCAAAACTGAGATAGATCTCACGCAGATACTATTCATGTAATTTGCCTATATATAATCAAACCCATTCCATGCAGTAGAACTCAAACTATCTGCAGATCTCTAATTTTCTAATTGCTTTTTTTTAAGCATGCTGTTAATTCATTTATTATTAAATGATAAATGCTGTTGAAATTCATCTGTACAATCTTTTATAATGTAAAAGTCATGTATAGTCAAACGTGACTTTTTCATTAAAAGCATAAATTTATCGTACACTGTATGTGGTGTAGAAAATCAATAATATATAACATCCTTACTTTTATTATTTATGTCAGTTAAAAATAATGCTATAAATTTTAGTTGAATAGAAACATTTTTTGTTTAAAGTTTGTTTTAAATTTTTTGTTTTAAATTTGTTTTGTTTAAAGAAATATAATTTTCTTGGTTAATTTTTTGTATTAAAATGAAAATGTATGTTTAGCCTTGGGGCAAGATTAAATAAAAATTTAATTTTT
Source organism: Stegodyphus mimosarum (assembly GCA_000611955.2). Lineage (NCBI taxonomy): Eukaryota > Metazoa > Arthropoda > Arachnida > Araneae > Eresidae > Stegodyphus > Stegodyphus mimosarum. The sequence continues at coordinate 19,138 of KK122349.1, forward strand.
TTATATTTATTGAAATTGAAATGGATTATATGTTTGTAAATTTAGTACCGTGGAATTCCTATAATTTGCACGACTTGGGGACATTCCCGAGTTTTGTTTACTTTTTAAATTTTTATATTTGGATTATTTTGCACACAAATAATTAACTGAAAGCTGCTTATATTTTGGAAGTTACCTGATCAAGATTTAATGAATGTTAAACTATTAAAACATTTTTACGCAGAGAAAATGTGAGTACAAGGGGGAAATATAATAAGGTAAAGAGATAAATGATAGGGAAATTATTTTGAAGAACAGATTTGCAAAAACATATCAGAGTGTTTTATGCGAACGAAACTGTGTCAGCTAGTAAACCTACTTCAAAGTAATTTTTATACTCTTAAATGAGAGGGAAAATAGATAAAAAAATTGCAATTACAAAAACCCCAAGCATCTAGACCCATTTATTTTTCTTTCATTTTTGTTTCTTTTCTTTGCTGTACTTTTAAATGCAATAAATTTGTATTTATAAAGTAACTGGTCTCTTTCATTCATTGTTGTAATTTCAGTTTTATGTAGCTCTTCTTAAATGTATTATTCATTAGTTTTATTTTGTGTTTAAATTTTAAAATTTTTTAAAATTAATTTTGTAGGTTTTATGTCTGATCCTCATGAATTGCCTGGTCTGGCTCATTTTTGTGAACATATGTTGTTTCTTGGAACAAAAAAGGTATCTTTTTTTTTTTAAATATTGAAACCTCTTGATGATGTGGGTTGATATTTTTAAAACTGATTTTTCTCTATATATTAGTCTAAGTTATTACTTCTTTCTTTGTTATTTTCTGCACTTCTAGTATACATTTCAGGTAGTCCTTGACTTATGACAGCCGGACTTGCGATGACTTGCATTCATGATAGAATAAGATTGAAAGCTCTCTAATTTATGTTTATATGCATTGTTTTTGTATTTGAAATGCAACATATCGTAAAATATTAATGTGCCAAAAAATGGGCTATGACCTTTGCTGATGAGAATTATTTTTCACTATTTGCATGTTGTGGTTTGTAATAGAATACTTTGAATATGTAAAATATATACAAAAAGTATCAGTCAGATTGTGTGATCTTTGCAAAAAGTATTGTATTGGTTAATTTATTAAGAATACTGGCAGTTCATAGAAAGATGTCTCAAAGCAATGCATGTGAGGTATTTGGAAAATGTTGCTGCGATACTAAATGCCAAGAGAGTACCTGAGTCTGATATCTTAGAACAAATTAGAAGAAAAGTGAATTAAATAGCATATATACTAGACCTATATATCTATATGGAGGAGGTAGAATTAATGGATCATGAAGGTGAAATGACTGATAATTATTTAATTTAATTCCAAATTGAAGTAAGTGGAGACAAAGAAAGGAATGATGAGAAAGATGAAAAAAAATCATCAAAACTATTTGCTACAAAAGTATTAGCTAAAACATTTATGAATTTAATGAAGAACTTAAGCTGCTGGAAAATGTGGTTCAAAATACTGTTGGTTTTGACAAAAACTAAATGTCAGGTTTGAGAAGCCATTGAATATTATTGCAATATATATGAAGAAAAAGGGGGGGGGAAACCAGAATTTTCAGATTAAAGACATTCATTCCTTGTTACAATGAACCATCTAAATAAGTAACAATTACTCATCTACTGTTTATATCTCAAAGCATCATTTGTCTGCCTTTTGTGCATGCTAACTAATTTAAAGAAAGTATGTGTTAATTTTTATAAAATATGCAGATGAATACATATGCATGTATATGAATTGTTTTGTAATGGATGTATGTTTAAACATTTTTAAGCCCATCTTATATTAAACAAAAACCTAATTAATAGAAATAATATGAAAGATAATAAGAATATATAGTAAGACCATGACATATGTCAGAATTTACTTCTGGTAGAACCTTTCAAAAGGCATTCATAAGTGAAGGATTACCTGTATTCTCTCTTTTTTTTTTTTTCGTAATGCAGTACTTGTTTCCTCCATCATTGCAGGTTAATTAGTTTTATTTATTTTTCAGTATCCAATTGAAAATGAGTACAGCAAGGTAAGAACCATTATTTTTGCTCTTAAGAAAATGACTAATCTTAATATAATAGTGTTGCAGTAGGATGTGTATACAGGGTTCGTACGGTCCTTAAGAATCCTTAAAAGTCCTTAGGTTTTTTGGAATCGATTTTTTGTTCTTAAAAGTCTTTAATTTCAGCCAAAATCGGCAGGAGGTCCTTAATTTTAATCACCTGAAATTTTTGTCTATTTTTACGACTGCCGTTTTGAGTGTGAACTAGCATTTTGGAGGAATATTTTTGGTGATTAACTGACAAATATGGTTATCTTTTGAATGGGTGAACGAGTTTATGGGTTATAATTTGTTCCTATTTCTAATATAAGTAATGGGATATTCGAGTTTCTGAGCAAGAAGTGAAAAATAAGCATTTCGAAATTATTTCATTTTTTCTAATGAAGAGCTCTTAAAGAACTTTTGGCTTTTGGGGACGGGAATTCTTCTATTAAACGGTTCTAAATTTGACGACTTTTAAACTTTTGGGCGATTTTAAGATCAGTTTCTGTAGAAAATTTTTAATTCCGGGATCTGGCAATTTTTCGAAGATTTTTTTTAAAACATTAAAAAGTAACATTTAAGTAAAACATTTTCATTTTTCGCTGTCATGTTATAAAGTTCCATTTTGGCCACTTGTTATACAGTATTTTGAATCTGAAAAATAAATAAGGTACAATGCTTGAAGCGCAGTTTGCGAAACAGTTCTTAGAAAAAGCAAACTAGGCTATGTAATTAATTAAAAACGTCGTCTTTGTAATTTTTTCACGGTAAGAGTCTTTCCCATGTAATTGTTTCAGAATTTTCAGGCTGTGCATTTTCTATAAAATTAATTTACACTCCCGCCCCCCTCTAATTTTTATTTTTTCCCAAAATATTTCTGGTTTTTAGCTGTTACAGAATTGTTAAGAGTAATTTTTCTTTAGGATTTTAGACATTGCAGCTTGGAAAGTTGCAATGTCCATTTGATGGTAAGACCACGATTCCAGAAAAATGTGGCAAAATGAAAAATGTCTCCATGATATTAACACACAATATATGTATTTTACAGGAAGTTTGCAATGAATTTCTTACTTTTTGGAGAACATCTGCAAGAACAATGCGAACATAATATTTGAATGTTTTACTTCTGATTTCTTTACATGTTTAACTTCCCTTTATTTTCGCTACCTTTCACTAGACACAAGCATAGAAAATATCAAAAACGCTTCTGATCTTATCACATGGACAAGCATTATAAAAAGGAATTTTTTATTAATAAAGAAATTGAAAACTGACAATTTAAAAGATTTATCTAATATGTCTTAATGCATCATACACAGGACTGTCACTAAGTATTTTCCCACTTGATGCAATTTCTGTGGATACTAAATTCTGCTTCTAGTAACTGTTCTAAATTCTAAAAGTTCTGCCATTTCTAAATCTTGCTGCTCAGTGTAAATCTGCCACCTCTGTAAACTGTCCCTTACCATACGTATTTATTTTTTTCTGAATGTTCATATTACTGAAGGAATAAAATTAGCAGCTTTTTCTATGCATTCTAAATGCATTTAATGTTTTTAGAATAACAAAAATCTTTAATTAAATCCAAAAATTCTAAAAGGAAAAGTAAACGTGTTGAAGGAACAAACTGAGTGCATAAAGAGAAAGAAAATTATTCTTCAAAGATATGTATAGTAATATGTAAATACCCAGTTGTTTATAATTTCAGCCTTTAGTATAATTTCTCATTTCGATTTCCTCGCCAGAATGCAGATCACTTAGAAAGTTTTTAAACTTAGGTTTTGGGAGTGTGTGTAAGAAAGGGTGTGTTTCTGACCTCTGAAAGTTTTTAAACTTAGGTTTTTGGAATGTGTGTAAGAAAGGGTGTGTTTCTGACCTCCGCATTAGTTCCTGCCAGCTCTGATAATTTGTAATTATTCGTATTTGCATTATCGCTGCCGACATTTGAATTTGTTATGAGGATAAAGTTACTGAGCCAGCTTAAGTTAAAATTAAGTTGTATAGTCTTTGACCACTAGTCCACATGTTTAGTTTGAATTTGACTCTTCTTGTTTAATTACATCACACGAGCTGTAATTGGTTTTCTTAGCTTAAGAACATGCATTTATGTTCTAAGTTATTTTTAAATATGCCAAAACTTCGTGTGAGTTACTTTCAGACATAGCGATAATTTGCTTCAAGTCTGTTGGGGAGGGGTAGGATTATTTTACGTTTATCAGATCAAGTAAACCCTCAGAGGTACATTGTGGAGAGGTTGATAAGTTAAAAGGTAAAACACGCAGAAACTGGTGAGAACATTGGTTTGGTGTTAAGACAAATTTCTAATTGTTAGAAAAGACGCTTAAAGAGAAGAAAATCGATATAAATTAGCCAAAATGTGTGGGAAGACTTCAAATTAAAAAGACGCATAAATATTTTGTTGAATGTTGTTGCTAGCTTTTAATATGTAATTACCCTAATATTGTTTAAGAATCAATGTCATAAATTACATGTATTTTAAACAGTGAAATTTTATTTGATTGTCATTTTAATAAAGCTTTTTTAACAAATATTAAAAAATAAATCAAATATAATAGTGGCCATGTAAATCCATAATGACTAAAGTTATCTAACTACCTAATTTAATTATTTATAACTAGCTGCTTACCCTTAAACATTAAAGCGAGTTATTGCCTTTCATTAATTCTTACCGTGGTCAGAAGGTAAAACACAAAAATGTAAAAATTCATCTAAAACTTATTCTTTGCATCTAGTGAGACTTAAAATAATACAAAACAACTTATCACCTCTGGTGCGTTGGTGGCTTAGTGGAACCTTAAAGTACATTAACTGCGTTACAACCCTTGGAAATTACATGAAGCTACGACACTAACTGAGTCAGACAGAGCTCAACTAACTTTAAAATCTTGCCACCTGCATCAGGCCTTTCAGGCTTGTTCTGATCAGCAAGTCTCTCTCTAGGCAAACAGCAGCAATGGCAAAAGACAGTCTTTTGTTATGAATCATGCTGATTATGACTTTACCTCTCGCTTTAACCTATACCGCTTGCCATAAAATATTTCTGGTATTTACTAAACCTCTAGAGTGAGCATGTATGTGAAAAAGTGAGACATAAAAATAATCAAAATAAAGCTAACTGTTAGTAAAACGTAAATCTAATCTCACTTATCTTCTTTCAAATATGTCCAACTATTACAAGTGAAAAATATTTAATGGTACTTGATAAATTTCATAAAGTTTATGTCATTATGTTTAATAATAAGGCTTCCTACTTACGGTTCTATTTTATTTTTAGAATGGTATTACAAAAGTGAAGTTCAGGCATAGATAATATTTTTAACTGAATTTATTCAGTTCCCATTTGCTCATAGGTCCTTAATTTTTTTCCTTAATGGTCCTTAAAAGTCCTTAAAAGTACTTAATTTATGTGTGTAGAAATGTGTACGAACCCTGGTATAGGAAAGTTTGGAATTTTTCTTTATTTTTACTTAATTCTATGAAGTAAAAAGGAAATACTGTAATCGTGAAAAATTTCAGATATCATAATATTTCACAAAAATATCAATTTTGAACAATAATGAATGCAATTTAATGGTGTTTTTGCGTGACATCTGTAGATAAGGACAGAATAAAGGACTCTTCCTCCCAAATGAATTATAAAACCGATTTAAAGTGGATTCAAAAGAGATTTTTTCGTGGCGTCTGTACGTACATATGTACGTATGTATGTATCTTGCATAACTCAAAAATGAATAGCCTCGGAACATTGAAATTTTGTATATGAGACTGCTATAACATGTAGATGTGCATCTCATATTTTGGTTGCAATCGGCCGCACCAAAAGTATATAAATATATGTGTCTGTATATCCACTCTGTTACTCGGCTCAGTGAGCTCAGTTTCTTTAGTCTTATATGTTTGTAAATTGTGCTTTTTTTGCTTTAAAAATGATTGAATGATGTTCTTATCTTCCGGTTAAGGTTTTATGCCTTTAGTTAACCTGCATGTTATAAGTGTAGAATTATCAACAATTTAAAAGTTGTTTAAGTGTGGCTAAGCTTAATTCTTTTTACCATAGCAGCCATATTTGTTTACATATGAAATTTAGCAGCATAGTGGATTTGTTGCCAATCTAGAAAAGCTAAGCTTTACAATAACAAAATAACGTCTTCTTCTGTTATTGCAAATTAAATTATGCTTAATCCATTCTGGAGTTATCATTTAAGTTATTAAATTATCCCATATATTGACTTGGCATCCATAACAAATTAAGTCAGTTTCTATGCCTTCAGTGTCTTTTTGCCAAGTGAGACGAAAAGTAAATTTTCAGTTTTGTGCTCCGAAAAATCTGCCTTCTTGCCCACTGGCTGAATTGCTTGTTTTTGCATAGAAACTGTAATTTTAATTGTAAAAAAAAATTTTTTAATTGTTTTAACTGTATTTGGTGTTTTATGTTTTCCTATATCTTTCAGTTTTTAATATAAATATTTTGAGATTTTACGTATTTTTGCCCTGTCATGAAGTGGGACCTGAATTAATTGAATTAGAAATATATCTCTAATGAAATTCGAGCAAATAAGTTTAAATGAAAAGCAGAAAAAAATGCATATAATTAAATATTCTGTACAAGGAAGTCATATGGTGTACACATCAGATATTTTTATGTTTCAGATAAATGCGGTAAATTGGAATTTATTTGTTCATCTTACAGGCATTTTGCTATGAAACTTTTTCAGTTATTATTTAATTATAACCTCGTTGTGTTCTGCTTATGTAAAATCTAGTATACAGTATGCGATGTAAGTTTTCTTAACAGTGATACGTAGTTCACAATTGACATTAAGTTGAAATAGCAGAAATTACTTTTTTCAGAAATACAAATCATAATAAACTCACTTCCAAAAGTTCAGCACAGAGAGGAAAATGCTAATTTCCGGAAGCCAATCAGAATTGAAGAGGATGCAATTCGCTGCAGAGGTAGATGGTAGTATGCAAATATGTTAGGTAACAGCCAATCGTGCTTTCATGTCAAGAAATATGCAAAAAAGGGAATTTTATAAGAAGCCAGCTTTATGAAGGGTTACAGAAGTTGATTGTAAGTGCTGATAGAAGGTGTTTAAAACTTTCATATAATTTGTTTTCAAGACATACGCGTTTCTGTGACTTCCAGATGACGAATGAAAGATTCTGAGCACTGGTGTGCCGTGGGGCGCATTGAAGCAGGACAGTTGATCACAGATGTTGCTCTTTTCTTCTGCGTTCATCATTCTGTAATTTCCCGTTTATGGAAACAATTCCAAACCACAGAACAGCTGTCTGAAGGCCCGGAGTTGGTCACCCCCGCTTAAGATCGACATATTGCTATTGTAGCCAAGCGGAATTGCAGAGCGACCTCCACACGTGTGACATATATGGTTACAGCGTCCCTTGGTAAGGCAATATCTGCAGCTACTGTACACCGAAGATTACATATGAGTGGACTATACGCCCGCGTATAGTTCGACCGTCTCAAAGGCAACCCTAGCTCACATTCTGCCAAAACACATAGACTCGTCCAAAAGGGGCATTATTACTTGTTGCGACGTGAAAGTCTTCTCCGGAAAGAGAAAATAGAGGGAAGGAAAGTCTTCATCCTTTCCACTCTATTTTGAAAATAATTTGGTCCGAATGACACATGCGTGTTTGCGCTCATGGTTGCGGATAAGGCGGTCGAACTATACCTCGAGTTTGTGTTCCTCTATACGTCCAATCAAGAGGGGCACGATTACAGTGGTGCCGGGAACATGTCAATTGGAATGTGTCTGACTGGGACAGTGTCATGTTTACTGATGAGTCAAGGTTTGCTCTGGAGCCAGATGACAAGCGTATAAGGATATGGTGCGAACAGCGAACATACAATCAGTCCCAAAATGTCACCGAACATCACACATTCCGAGGCGGAAGCATTATGGGGTGGGCAGGGATTTCATTAGGATACCACACCGACCCTCACATCTTTAAACGGGGTTCTTTGACGGCTGTCCAGTATCTAGATGAAGTCCTAGAACCCATTGTGAGATTGTATGCTGCAGCAGTTGGCCCTATTGTTTTAATGGACGATAACGCATGTCCCCATAGAGCTGACATCATCGATGACTACCTGGAGAGTGAAGGGATTGCATGTATGGCGTGGCCAGCATATTCGCCCAACCTTAATCCCATTAAAAATCTTTGGGATGCCCTCGGCCGTGCTGTATCTTCATGTCTCCCACCTTCAGCCACTCTTCTTGAGCTGGAAACTGCTCTACAGGAAGAATGGCGATTGCTTAATTCTGCGGTGGTTGACCATCTAATTGAAAGCATGATCACAAGGTGTAAACTTTGTATGCAAATGAGGGGGGATCACATATCCTATTAATGTCCTTTTTTTCATTTTATGCTGTTTATTTTCACTTTATACATAATTCTGTTTAAGTCTCCAGTATGTCATTATCTGATAACTTACGAAAATTTAATATTTTCATTTCTGTATATAATTATTGATTTTGTTTTATGCATAAATATATATGCTACTTTCCTGCCGAATTTTGTGTCAATCAAAGACTGCTTTGATTGATGCAAAATTTGTTGATTTTTTTTGCATTTTACATCTTCGTGCTTAACTTTTGGAAGTGAGTGTATCTGCAGGAAAGTGGGTTATGGCTGTCAGATGGCACCATCATCAGGTTTTAATCTCATTTATAACTGTGTAGTCAAGTTTAAATAGATTTTTTAAAAATTTATTGTAATGAATTTTTGGATGATGCTATAACAAATTATATGTGGAAGATGAGATTGAAAGCTCTTCTCAGAAAGATCATCATGTGATTTCCTTGTGCATCGAAACACTCATGCCAGGTTATCACAAAAAAAAAAAAAAAAAAAAAAAAAAAAAACTTCTGAATGAAATAAATTGAGGACTGTATTACAGCAAAGTACTGAAGCACTACAGTAAGATTTCAGAAATGTTTTTGAAAAGAACATTTAAGAGAAGTTTGCTTGTATTCGTGTTACAACCCATGCACCTGAATCATTCAACCACTATCATCAGTAGTCTATGATTTCAACCATTTGATATTTCTTTAGTGCTAAGGGCATTTTTAGTTATACAATGAAAAGTATTAATCTTTTAATGCTAATGAAGGAACTGTGTTGAAAAGGCAGTAAAGTTTGATCTTTAATAGAAGACTTGTTTTTTTGTCAGCCAGAATCTATATGACTGATTTCATGTTCATCTCCTATTACTGCAGTTTCATGTATGGTTGCTGTACTTTTACAATGAATATCCAGATATATGGAATCGAAAAGAAGTTGGCTATTGAACATGACTTTGTGGTAAATTTAATTTCTTCCGATTTTAATGCCATTTTTAAGCAAAAGTCCTTTTTAGAATTATAGGTTTGGTCCATTATACACTGCTGGCCTCCCAAATTACAACACCAAGAAAGACAAGAGATATCACAACAAAATTTATTTAGTAGATAACATGTTGACCAAGTCTCAAATGATTAAATTTATAGACTTCTGTGAAGTGTGGTTCCTTCCAGAATCAGTAGCCAGAGTAGCCGCCATTGTTGGAGATCACCACTGCCACACACACATGCCTTGGCATTGATTCAAAGAGACTTAGGATGTGTTCTTGGGGTACAGCCGACCAAGCAGCTTCCACATGTTGCCAAAGTTAATCTGGTGTGCCAGCTTGGGATGTAATCTGGGTCAATCGTCAGCAACCATTGACCACATGTTTTCTGTCGGCGAAAGATCCGGAGAGCGAGCCAGCCAGGGAAGCAGTTCAGTCTGGTGATTGACAAAGAACCCTTGGACAATGCTTGCCACGTGTGGTCACGCATTATCCTGTTGAAATATGGCTGTGAGCAAGCCCTGAAGGTAACGAAGGACAACTGGCTCCAACACCTCGAAGATGTAGCGCTGGCTGTTTAAAGTACCAGTAATTTGTTCTGGAGGAATGCAAGCGTGATATCCAATACTGCCCCATACCATAATACCCGGTGCAGGACCATTGTGGCTGTGCATAACGCTGCTGTTCAGCATATTCTCTCCACAGTGTCTCCAGACTCGAATCCGACCATCGTGGTGTTGCAGACAGAAGCGTGACTCGTCAGTAAAGACAATTTCATTCCATTCTGCCGTCCACATCTTTCTTTCATCGCACCATTGACGTCTGTGGTTCTGCGTCAAGGGTAGACGAAGTAATGGACGTCTTGTGGACAGACCACTCTGCTGTGAACGTCATCGAATGGTACACACAGACACTGGAGGATGCATTACAGACTAAATGTGCTGTGCTATGGTTCGTGATGCCACTGAGCGCTCTGTCACTGCCATGCACACAATGTTCCCGTCATCACGTGAATTGGTGCACTGAGGTGGATGCGATCGAAGACGTCGGTCCGTCGTACCCTCTTGCATCCAACGGTCACATATCCGCATTACAGTTGTTTGGTTTCATCCAACGTGACTACTGATTTCCCTGAAAGGTAATCCACATTCTGGGTAGGCCACTATCCTTCCTCTGTCGAACTCGGTTACTTGATCAAACGATGATCGCTGTTTACTACGAGGCGTAATTTATCATTTTTTTTTGTAAAAACCACAAGAAAAACACAGTTGCCAAACTTGAAATCTCCAAGCGTTAAATAGAGTTTTGAAGGGGCGCCACAGGCGTGCGTGATGTGCGGCTGCGCTGAATTTCTAATCATTTGCATATCTCACCTCCGCTAATGCATGTTGTAAATTTCATGTTATTTGCATGCTTCCTTTAGGGTGTTGCATTTATGGTGGCCAGCAGTGTATTATCATGTATGATTGATTCTATTATGAGTGGACTAAAAGAACATCCACTTTCTGCAATGGGATAGGACAAACTTGTAGTTATTTACAGACCCTGCATAAAACTGGCTGTAAAATAAGAGAAGCCTCTGAAATCAAGGTTGTGTTGTAATAGAGAACTTTCTTTCAGTTTCTCATAAATGTGGCTAATTATTCTAAAAAATGTACCAACCTACCTGTAACTGCCATAAAATAAGGTGAACATGAGAAGTTCATTTGCTTGAATTCCGGCTGGAGGAATAGACTTATCTGCGAAAGCTCTATAATGCAGTTTCAGCAGAATTATGCGTGTGAATCAGGATTATTTCATTATTTATTTGAAGAAATATTTTATTGGCATGTAAAAGTATCTATGAATTTAATGTAAATATTCTTTATTGATCTTTGTATTATTGTTTTTTTTTTTTTTTTTTTTTTTTTTTGTGGCTAGAAATAGTTTGCATTTGTTTGATGGTGAGTTTTTGTAGTAATTTTAAGCAATAAAAAAGTGTCTGGAATCAGCCTTCTCACTACTTCAGAGAAGTTAAAAATTATTCCTCACATGAAGAAACTGCTGTTAATGGAACTGTGTAATGATCGGTCCCTTATCAATTTAAAGACACTTATGAAATAGCTTGCTTTTTTTCCTTGCTTGTGCATGTAAATGTTTAAAGTTCATAATGTTTATTACTATCATGGCACTCTTTTATCTTAAAAATGTTACCATTTTTTAAATACACTGCTGTTCGAAATGAAGTGAACTTTCAGATTTGTTTATCACCAGAACTTATGGGCAGATTTTAATGAAATTTGGAATGAACATAGGTATTATGCATGTCAATGCATTACAATCATTCATGTATACTATACAACAGTCATTGTAAGTACTATTGTATGATATACATAAATGATTGTCATAAGTCTTATTGGCACAATAATGTCTGAAATAGAGGTTGTGAGGTAAAAAAAAAAGGAAGCTAATAGGGGGTATGGTTTTCCGTTAACAGTCATACAGCTGTCATGTGACTTCATACTGGAAGTCAGGAAGCTAATGAGTCCCTGTGACAGTCAGTCCCACTCCTGCAACAACATTGCTTTCAGGTTCTAGAGGGTTCTCAGAAAGGGAGAGTAAGTTGCAACTGCTCTTCCAAAAATATCCTAGATATGTTCTATATTATTTAGGTTGAGAGATCTGACTGACCAATCTATCTGGTTAATATTCTAGCTTTCCATAAAGTCATCAGATTAATCTTATGTGGCTGAATGTTATCAATAAAAATTAACTGAAGGCAAACTGCACACCTGAAAAGATAAATATACGGCTCTAAGATCTCATCTTTTTTCCAAGAGTTGCTGTTTCCATTCTGTTCACTTCTGTGCACAAGAGAGTTTGTACAGCATGGTGGAGATACTTTGAGCCATGCATCAGTGAGGAACCATTCTCTTTTCAGTTTACTGTAATTCACTATGAATGTTAGAGGGGATCATATCCCTTACTCGCCTCTTTTTTGTTTAATCTTAACAACCTTTGCTTTAGACTCTCCTGGGTTAATGAGCCTTTCGTTTAGTCATAACGTACCGTGCCTGTTGTATGATATATTTTTTGTAGTACATCAACTTATGTCCATTAAAATCTGTTCATCAGTTCTCGGGATAATCACCCGATGTGAAAATTATCTTGAGTGCCAGTGTATATGTTCATTAAAATCTGTTCATCCGTTCTCGGGATAATCACCGAAATGTGAAAATTATCTTGAATGCCAGTGTATATTAAGACAAAACTGAAAAGGATGCTATCATATCTGTTGTCATCAAGTCAGCATTTCGTGTCATGCTGCCAGTGATATCTTAAGCATTATGTTTGTGCTTTGAATTGGTCTTTAAAATGTCATATTATATAATGTTTTGTTGATTGTTACAGGCATACTTTCAAAAGTTTTGAGTGTTTAAAATTTTCAATATGCATTTTGTATAAATTTAGGAATTTAATTATGGAGCTGAAAATAATCCAATACTTTAATTCTCCCCCCTTTTTTTAAATGTTATTTAGTTCTTGCATGAACATGGTGGTGGTAGCAATGCATATACCGCTGCTGATAATTCCTGTTATTATTTTGATGTTTCTGCAGAGCACCTGAAGGATGCTTTGGACAGGTAATCTTGGTGTTACTAAAAATTTATGGATTTTTTTAAAAGCTGAATTCATTAATTTTTTTAATGTTATCTTGCAATAAAGTGTAAAGCTTTCATTTTAAAGTGAAAAATTTTATATTTTTTAATTTTGAAGGTAATTTTTTAATAAAATATGTACTGTATTGACTTAAGCATGAAAATAGTATCATATACTGTATATCAGCTGGATATGTTGAAAGTATTATATGGCAAAGATAATTAAATAATCTAAATACTATGTGTTAGAGCTAAATGAATGTACTTCCTTTTAATGTAAAATTTAAATATAAGTAATAAAGTATTTTGACATTTTGCAGGACAGATAGGTGTATTTTTTCAGAATAGTATTTTAAGAGAGGAAACATCTTATATTGGGACTACGGTAGACATAATGATTTCAGGAGCATTTAGCTGTTTTAAAATGGTGTAGAGAAATGATGTTATTGAAGTGTTGATTCAATCTGTGGTATAAAATCATTGCATGCAACATACTAGCCATTCTGCAGATGATTTGGAAAGTTCGAAATTAAAAAAATTTTTATATATGATTAAAATCTCAGATACACGAGAAGATTTATATGCATATATTATAGATTATAATGCAATAAAAGTACATTAAAAGCTGGACTATCTAGCATTCAGCTAACCTTCAAGTAACCATAAAATTGTTTAATTTCATTTTTTAAAACTGTTTTTTCAGAAAAGTTAATAAAATGGTAAACTTTTAAAGTCATTAAAGTATGTGCAGGTCTCTAGAAACCCCGATCACTTTTAAAATGTGAATAGAATTACTTACATCTTCCCCCTCCCATTGTTATATCCATCATATTGCTCCAAGAATTCATTTGTGGACTAGGGCACACCCACAGCCAATAGTAGAAACTGTAGTAGTTCGTTTTGTTGACCCTGATATTCTTCATAGAAAGAAAAGTGGGGAGTTATTATCCAGCAGGGTTCCCATTAGAAACTCTTTGTTACCATGGCAAGGGAACGTACGAGATTCCAAACTCTGTCGAGATACATTCTCGTGGTAGGCGAACAGTCAAGGTCACTGCATAGGATGGAATTTGGAAGCGCCACCTATTTTACTGATACCTATTCCAAAGGTTTGTTAATAAGTTGAATGCCGTAAAGGAAACAGTTTTAAGCATTAGAGATCTTTTAGTGTGACAGCAAATTAATCTTTTATTTATTTTGATTAATTATCTATCTACTGACTTGAAATTTTTCCAGGTACTTGTATTAATGGAAGATTCTTCAACATCTAAAAAACAAAAGCACATTGTTACTCAAAAATTAGAAATAATTAAGCACTTTAAAGAAGTGGAAAACAAGCAAAATTTAATGAGAGACATTAACACCAGATTATCTACTGTTTATGATATTAAATCTCAAATAGAAAAACTGATGAAATTTCCTCCTGTGCAGGGGCAAACAAAGCTTCTGATGAAAAGAAAACTGCAGCAAAATAGAAATTTAGGTGTGGTATTCAGTCATACCTAAAGCGCTGTATGAGTGGTTTGTATTGAAATGAGGAGTTCTGCTCTGGGGCGACACTTATTCAGAAACAACATATTTTTCTGAAAAGCTAAATGTTGGAAAGTATTGCAATTTTCAAATGGATGGCTTGTTTATTTTAAAAAATGTGATGGAATTCGCAAGCTCAATATATCCAGTGAAAAACTTTTCTGATGACAGGGAATGTGCTGTTGAATATGCTGCTTTTTTTTTAAGACTTTACAGTGTAGCACAGAAAATTATTTATAATACAGACAAAATGGGTCTGTCATTTTGATGCCTTCTGATTTCAATTTTAGCAGGCACTAATGAAGCATCCAGTTGCGATTTTGAAAAAAGTAGGGCTGGATTGGCAATTTTAACTTCTGGGAATGCAATTGGCTAGCACAATTTCAATTACAATTTTTTTTAATCGCAAGCAGATGCTAATGAAGCATCTGCTTGCGATTTAAAAAAAAAAAAGGTAAGGTTAGATTGGCAATTTTGACTTTTGTGAATGCAACTGGATAGCACAGACTAAAATTATTAGTGATTAGGAAATCCAAACATCCTTGAGCAGTAGCAAGCATGAAGTATCTCTTTGTGGCATACAGACATCAAAAGAATGCTTGGATGGATAAGGATTTTTTTAACTGGTTCAGAAGCATTTTTTTGCCATCTGTTTTTAATAGGTTGAAATGAAAACGAAAACCCAAAGACCAAGTTGTTTTGCTGAATGCACCTGTTCAAAGAGGAACTGTATTACAGGTACATCAGAACTATGTACCCCCAACTCCTTTGATCCAGCTAGTGGATCAAGTTATCCCAAAACTTAAGAATGACTTATTGGAAAAAATTTATGAGCAAACGTGAGTGTTGAAAGTTCCGTGATGAAATTTCAGTGAACATTTTCATTAAAAGATGCGATTTATGGGTTTGTGAATCCTTGGAATAAAAGATGGCAGAATATTTTATTTTCAGTTAACTTTTATCGAGATCCATCTGATGAGGAATTTGACAGATTTAAACCAGAATACCAAGGGCTAACAAAAATCTTAAAAGCCTTAGGAAGCAGAAACAAAGCAGGAGAATATTTCTAGGTCTGAAATATAGACATAATTTGATTCTGACAAAAATTTACCCATAGAATTGTTAACGGGAAGAAGGCAGTAAGAAACCAATTCTAATGCATTAAAATCTGAAGATGAAACGAAAACAAAAAATATTTCGTGGGGTGATACAGAGAAAGGTCATTTGACATTTTAGCAGTTTTGCGTGAAAAACTCTTAATACATGAAAGATGAACTTTTGGAACTGCATCTAATTAGAGAGAGATTTATGGGGTAAAAAAGAAACTTTCTTGGAAACAGACAGGCATTTGCTATTTATTCAATTGAATGTCAAGTGCATCAGAACAAAGTTATTTTATTAAAGATTTAAGAATTCTATTTATTCTGGGAAAATCTAAAACAAAACCACTTCTCACCTCTATTAAATTCATTCTGTTCAAAAGTCTTACTGTTATTTAAAAAAGTTTTATATTGAATGTGTTTCACCATTGACCATTTTTGACAAAGTAAAACTGTAGCCAAATAGTACAATTTGGTAGCAGTAATCTATAAATGTAATGTCACAACACAGTCATACGATCTTCATCTTGGTTTTATGTAAGCCAGATTAATTTTTTGATAAGCCATCCTCACAGTTTGAAAAAATGGTTAAAATTTAAGGTTCATTGAAGGGAAAATGAGCAGAGTCAGAATATGTAATTAATCAACATTTTAATTAAACAGATGGACGTTTTACAGATTAAAGACACACACAGTAGAAAAGCAAAACGTAGAAGCGAATGCGACGTATGCATACAATACAACTGCGGAGAGCTAGCGTAGTCACAGGACATAACTGCGCGCGCATTGATAAGAGTCAACTGCGCCAAGAGCTGTAAGCTAAATGACGCATTATTATTCCTACAATCTCCCTTTCGGCGTTTAGCTGGAAAAAAAAATTAGTATTAAAAAAAAATCTGAATCAGATTTTAATTACGTCCAAAGGGGCGTTTATTTAACATTTTGTGTGTTACCTTTATTTATTAAATACCATGTTCTTCGTACTTAAACCATAAAATTGATTTCAAGACCAATATCACAAACTAATTTTAAATTGAGCATATCTTTAGAAATTTCGGTACACACTCTCACGCGCTGGAGATAAAAATGTTTTTCTGTACAACGTTGGTATTGCTGGCTTTGCTTTCTTTGAGTTTGTTAATGAAAAATTCGTTAAAGTTTTAGAGAATATTGTTACGAATTTCACATTTATTTGGCTATTTATTTAGAATTGTAATTAAAATTCCTTTTTATTTTCCCGTGCAACGCAGACGATTTTTGAAGAGAAAGCTACGTCAAAAATAAAAAAAATAATAATAATATCCAACAAAGAAACATAAGGATTAAATTGAAAAGTGATGCGCCGTTTTTTGTGAAACAACGCAAAACGCCCAAACGAAAGTAATAGTCCTTCGGGACTAAATCCCTTTGGACTAATAACAAACAAACACTAATCATTTACAGTCATTCCAATTAATTTACAACATTTAGAATGTTTAGAAGCAGTCAATGCTTTTGTCAGTATATCAGCAGGCATTTTCTCTGTTGGCATGTATTTAACGTCTATTTCATATCTCTCATAAATCTCACGTACGAAGTGATGTCTTATATCAATATGTTTAGTGCGTGAGTGGTAAATTGAATTTTTCATAAGCTTTTGTGCACCTTGATTATTACAATATATAAGGGTTGGATATTCAACATTAAAATTTAATTCTTTAAGAAAACGACGTAAATAAACTGCTTCCATAGCACTCTCTGAAAGACTGATGTACTCTGCCTCAGTACTTGATAATGCAACAGTTTGTTGTTTTCTTGATTCCCAAGTGATGGGATTTCCGGCAAGTTTGAATAGATAACCTGTATAGGATTTTCTAGTATTAACATCAGATGCCTAGTCGGCATCGCTGTACCCTACAAGCGTTTTTCCAGTCTTCTGAAATTTCAGACAATAATTTTTAGTTCCTTTCAAGCATCTAAGGACACGCTTTGCAGCCAACCAGTGTAATTTTCCATAATTATTATTAAATTGGCTCAGGTAACTAACAGCGTATGTACTATCTGGTCTAGTAAACACAAAGATACATCAGAGAACCAATTAGACGGCGATAAGGTACACTGTTCATTTTTTCCTTTTCACTTTCAGAAAGACATATTTCGTTACTTAATTTTACACTAGGATCTAAAGGAGTTGCTACTGGTTTTGCATCTTGCATATTAAACCTTTTCAAAATGTTATCAACATATTTCCGCTGAGATAAACTAATATAATTTTTATTTATAGTTTGATTAAATTCTACTCCAAGACAATAATGAAGTTTGCCTAAATCTTTAACTTGAAATTCTTTAGAAAGATAATCTTTAAGTTCAGCATATAAATCACAGTTATTTGTTGCTATTATTAAATCATCTAAATAAAATTAGAATTAACTCACCTTGAGATGTTTTCATCTTGTAAACACACTTGTCTGATTGTAATGGTTGTAATCCAAACTGCTTAAGTTTTTTGTCTAATTTTTCACTGTCTTCCACTTTGTTTCAAACCGTACAGAGATTTTTGCAAAGCATAAACATAGTCAGGTTTACTTTGGTCTTCAAAACCTTTAGCTTGTTCCATGAAAATTTCTTCTTTTAAATCTCCGTTAACATATGCCATTATAAAATCTAGTTGATATAGAGTAAGGTCTCGTTCAGCATCGTATGCAGTCACAGTTCTTAGAGAACTTGCTCTGGCTACTGGAGCAAAAGTTTCATCAAAATCGATTCCAGGTTCCTGTGCAAATCCTCTTGCAACTAATCAAGCTTTCCTCTTTTGAACTGTTCCATATTTGGTTCTAAGAATCCAACGACATCCTATTACCTTCTTGTTTTGTGGTCGTTTTACTAA
>KK122350.1:0-30000 GCA_000611955.2 Stegodyphus mimosarum
CAAAACATTCTAATTTATAAAAGTGTACCGAGTTAAAAAATTTTAGAAACTTTGTCAAAATGCATCGACAAGGAAATTTTTGTACATTCCCGTTTATTCGCTATAATTCAGTGGAATGCTAGGTAAATATTTTAATAGACTGATAGGCAAGTAAATTAACAGAGATTGATAACCAAATGTGTAGATAAATGTGCGAAGATTTTGATAAATTTATGGAAATATATAGATAATGGACATGGATCATTGATAAAAATAGAAATGGTTCGATGCCAAATGAAACACAGGGATGATAATCAAAAAGTACAAATTCACAATTATCACATATTACGATAAGATTGTATACAGCCACATTTGTGAAACTAGCCAGTTACTTTGCCAGTTCCCTAAAACTGTTGTTACAAAATTCCGATGTGAACACCACATGCCTTACTTCTACGGCCTATTAAATTATTCACATTTTTTGCTGCATTTCTTTGAAACTTATTTCCTCGGATTTCCTTAAAGATATATTTCTCATTCAAAAAATTCAGTTCTCATTTAGCGGCAAAGACAAAAATATATAAAAACTCAAAACATCTTCATTAAAACTGTAAAATGCGGAAACCCTAAAACACCAAATACATTTAAAAACATTTTTTGGAATTAAAATTAGAGTTTCTACGAAAAAACAAGCAATTTGTCCACGGGGTAAAAAGACAAATGTTTCGGTGCATAAAAATTTTAAGCTAAATTTTGGTCGCATTGTGCAAAAAGACACTGAAGCTAATGCACCAGATGAATTCTTTCACTATACTATGAAGAGTTTCAAATGTAAACAAATAGCCGCCACGTTAGGGCTAGCTCGACTTACACTTTTAAATTGTCGATAACTCTGCAGCTATTGCATGCAAATTAATTAAAGGAATAAAACATTAACTATAACATAAGAACAACATAATTAACAAACTCAAGGATTTCAAAGCGAGCAGTGGGAACGTTGTACAGAAAAACTATTTTTATCTCCACCGCCTGAGACTGTGTATAGGAAATTCTAAAGATATGCTCAGTTTAAAATTGTTTTGGGATATTGTTCTTTAATTAAATTTTATGGTTTAAGTGCGAAGAACATGATATTTAATAAATAAAGGTAACACACAAAACGTTAAAAAACGCCCGTTTGGAAGTAATTTAAAATCTGAAACCTTTCAGATTCTTTTTTGTTTTCGTAATCGTTGAGATCTTGATTATGCCGATCATTTGTCTGTGCATGCTTGTTTATCGACCCCCACTCGACCCCTTGATCAACATGAACCCCACTCAAAATTTCACCGATCGCCAGGCCGTGCATCCCGTTGGAAATTCCTACTTTAGAACAAACTTGAGAATCTAAACTTAAATTTTTTCTAAGTTTAAATTTCACGTTGGCATGGATCTTCTTCCTTCCATATAAAGTTGACTCTCGATTGGTGAAGGAGGAGATTTGCAATCTGAAAATCTCAGATTACAATATAAACGAAGATTATTATTAAAAAAAATCATGAATTATTTTAATTAACTCACAAAACTCTTAAAACAAAATTAAAACTGGGGAAAAAAACGATTCTAAAAGTTCCGATGTTTATTACTGTATTTCGGTGTTGAATGAAAAATAATGTAAACGCAATAGCAGCAAAATGCGTTGAAACCTCTCTAATAAGAAGACCATCCACGGGTTCAGATGATTTTGGTCTTTAGGGAAGCTGTCATATTAGAGAACTGACATTTAATATCGATGTTCATTTATAATCTCAAAAATAGCAGTAACTATCAGAGATGATCGTCTTAGGGAAGCGGTCAGCACGCGAGAGTTTAGAGCATTTAAAAAGTATATGAATGATGTTTGAATAAAATTAATGAAAGATATATTTATGTATAGGAGAACTGATTCTTCTTTTGGAAGCCAATTCCCTAAGATAGCGAATTCTGAATTTCACCACTTTTTTAGAGAATCTAATAAACAATAGTGTCGAACTTCAGTAAAACAACACATCACAGAAAGAAAAAAGTACAAACAAATACAAATATACAAATTACAAATATACAAAATACAAATATACAAAATACAAACAAAATACATACAAAACACAAAATACAATAACAGGCGATTTTTTTCTCCATATTTCGATTTACGATTCCAATTATGCCAAACTCTAAAGTTTTGCAAAAATCGCATGAGCAGTTTTTGAAAAATTGGCAAAATTGTAGCTCCTCAATGTTAATTGAATTTGATATATATTTATTAATATCTCGTCTTTTATTAAACTTACTTAATTCCTTCTTCCAGAATTCGAAATTTGGGTTTATTCAATAAAACTCGCACATTTCCTGTGATTTTTTTTTAAATTTGTATTTTTAAATAATTTTTATAAATTTTTCGAAAACACTTTTGTATTATAACTTAAAAAATTTTTAACATCATCTTAAAGAATTTTTAACATCATCTTATTTCTAGGCACACTTGCAAAAAATTACAGTTTTTTTATTCAAAATTTCCTAAGATATTTACACATTGGCGTGTTTTAAAATTTGGCATATTCGTTACAAGCGATAATAACGCCAAATGTGGTTTACGCACTTTGTTACAATTATTTGAGAATAATGAACGCGAACTTTTTTCCACTGACATAAAATTTAAAAAAAAATCTGAAGTGTTTCAGATTTTAAATTACGTCCAAAGGGACGTTTATTTAACATTTTGTGTGTTACCTGTCCCTCCCCCTCCCTCCTTTTTTTTCATAGTGTGCAGTTTTTTACAGAAAAGGTTTAAATGAAAGTAAAATGGCGTCTGTTTTGGTACATATTTTTTTTAATCTTGTTGACGTGATGCAAAATTTTAAAAATTTGTGAAGAATGTTAGATACGTATTCAATTTATCGTGCTTATGGCTTATCGTATTGAAAATTATATTAAGGGGGAATGTAACAAACATAGCTCTTTTAATGCTTCCCTTTCTTGCACTAATGAACAATGTGCATCGAAGATAAATAAAAGATTTCCTTCAGCATGGATTGGCAGTACGCCCAACTGTTCTGTTCCTAATCTTTATTTGTAACTAGTAGGATTTTTTGGCGTAATACCGGATATTTTCTCTTAAAACGTAAATACCAGATATTTTCTCTTAAAATATCCTCCACGAAAGCATGCTTATTCATAGGCAAAACGTCTTTGAATTGCTTTCAGTTTCTTAATTAATTTTTAGAGTCATTAGGGTTATTCATGCTGGAGACGTGAAAAATATTCATTGCCCTTATCGGGTCTCGAACGTTGGACCTCTAGAATACGAGAATGCTTCCAATTACACCAGGAAGGCATGCGGAAAGGAGGAAAAATATACCTTATTAAATTAACCTAAGCTAACTATCATAATGTGTTCTAAGCGAGGCAGCGAAGAAGTTTTTATGCGTAGATATTAGGAAGGTTGAGTTGCTCTAAATGAATTGTAAAATTGTATTATAACTTACTATTTGTATTTGATGATAGAAGAGACAGTCGAATTTTGCTCTTTTCAAATGAAAGAAAGAGAAATAATTAAATGCAGCAAAACTTTCTTTATTTGTGGAAATTTTGATAGTGTTTGAAGTGGTTTTCACATTTTTAATACTGAGATTGAAAACATCTCCGTTGTGGTAAATGTTGTTGATCTGCTGGTATGCTTATTCCCGTAGTAAAGTAAAATAAACTACTGAAATATTATGTCCTTTGATTGTAATCGATTTTGAAGTTACAGTTTTATATTTTGCGCATTTGAAAATACAACTATTTTAAAGATTTTTCTTTTATGAAAATAAAAGATTCAGTGTTTACTGAAATCAACTATTAAGGAAAAGAAATACGATTTATCATTTTAAACATACACAGAAATAACGAACAAATTAGAACCCACTTCAGGGTGCCTGCAGTCACTGCGCGTATTCTCTAAGAACCATCAAAGATGAATGCCTTGATTATATTGTTGCGAAAAATTCGGCGGTTGCGCCTGTATGTAAGCTTTCCGGCATACCACTAGGGTTGCCATAAAATAGTGTATGGTAGGGTTGCCAGATTGGCGAATTTATCGCCCATTTGGCGACCAAATCGGCGATATCCCATGGTCCAATCGGGAAGCTTCTAGAATAACTTCCTGTCGAGATATTTCTCGAAACGTGTCGAACTTAAAGAAAAGCTATATAAACCCTTGCGTTTCTGCGAGGAGTAGATTGCGAGAGTGTGATTAGTTGTGAGAATTGTGAGAATCACTGCTTACTGTGAGTGCTAAGCTACGCGAGAGTTTTCCGAACGGAAAGCGATCGAGATAGTGCTTTGCCGTGAAGCTACCTTTACAGTATAGCTTGACAGTGTATTGGTGATTGTTCCACGGTGTTTATTATAAGTTTAGTGTTCCGTGAAGCTACCTTTACAGTTACAGCCTGAAGCTGTGTTGCTGATTGTTTCAGAGTATTTATTGTAGATTTTCGACTCTTTTAAACGTAATTTTGGAACTGTGCTGTAAATAGTGATTCTTGTAAATAAATTGTGCTTTTTATTGTTCTGCATCGTGTTTTCATCGGATACTCTCAAATCCACGAACTCGTATAACGCAACAACTGGTGTCAGAAGTGGGATTTGAGAGTGAATGCCAGTCACCCGTCTACAGGAGAAAGCAATGGCGGAGGCAATGACAGCTTTGATGGACATCTTAGCAGCTCTGAAAGCCGGACAAGAAGAGATGAAACAAGACATGAAAGCCGGACAAGAAAAGATGAACGCCAGACAAGAAGAGATGAAACAAGAAATAAAAGTCGGACAAGAAAAGCTTCAAGAGCAACTGCGACAGATGGAAATGGAGCAAAACAAGGTTAGAAGAGACATCATGGAGCTTAGAGAGGAAACCAAAACCAAATTACAAGATATGAAAGAGGAACTGAAGGAGGAAGCCGCAACTAAAATAGCCGATATGGAAGAAAGATTCGAAGAAAAATTTAGGAAGTTTCGGGAAGAGGTAGACATGTTGAAAGAAAAACGAACTGAGCCGAAGAGAGAAATTGAAGAGTTTAAGATTCTCCCAGGTTCTCCTCACACGGCAATCAAACCCAGTACGTACGACGGAAAATCGTCGTGGAATGTGTACAAGACCCAGTTCGCCATCGTGGCTGACACTAACAGATGGGATTCCCAGATGAAGGCATCACAGCTAGCTGCATCACTCCGAGGCGATGCTGCAGATATCCTAGGAGTTCTGCCACAAGACCAGATTTCCAGTTTTGATGCCCTCTCGAACGCACTAGAACTCAGATTCGGAGAAAAATGCGTAAAGGACTGTAGCCGTCTCCAACTCAAAACCCGCCAACAGAAAACGACTGAAAGCCTCCAAGAACTAGCAACTGATATTGAAAGGCTGGCGCACCATGCATATCCGGACTGTCCACCCGATGTCCGTGAAAATCTGGCCCTTATGCATTTCGTCGATGCAGTCAAGGATCAGGAAATTCAGAAGGCTCTCAGGTTGGCAGATCTCAAAGACCTGAAATCTGCATTAATCTATGCGATGAAGTTTGAGTCGGCTCAGCAGGCAACTCGAAAAGATCGCCATCCGATCAGAACGGCTAAAGTAGAAAATGAAAATTTTGATGTCAGAAAATTTAAACAAGAAATGTTAAGAGAGATTCGGGAAGCGTTAAATAAGCCAAATAACAGAAACACCGACAAGAAAGCAATGAAGTGCTGGAATTGCGGACTCGAAGGACATCTGCGCAGGAACTGTCACGTGAGCCAAGACCGGGAGGCAGCTCCCGTGAAACAAAACCAGGGAAACTAAAGTGCGGCAATTTCACGGGGCGGAGATTGCCAGGCAGAGATGTAGCCCCTCTGAAAGTTCTTCAGATCTCGTCAATGAGCGGCGGAGATAACGGATTGTTCGTCGAAGGATACGTGAATAAACACCCTTGTAAGATGATCATCGATACGGGAGCCAACGTAACCATCGTCAGAACAGACGTAGCGCGGGAACTAAACGAGACTTTGCGCTGGACTCCGCCCTGTGTGACTCTACAGACAGTGACAGGTGACAAGATCCCCATTGAAGGTAAAATTAACATCACCATTACCTTCGGAAATGAGACTTACCAGCACTTGGCATTCGTCGCTGACATCGCGGACGAATTAATACTTGGACTAGACTTTTTGCGGAAATATGACTTTACACTGGACTTCAAACGCAACGAAATGCACTCTGCGAGGGAGGATATACCCGTGTTTGAAGTGAAGAGTGATATTCCTTCAGCTCACCAAGTAATAGCGAAAACGGACGTCACGATCCCTCCGATGACAGAATTACTAATATCCGGCTGCATAGAAAACAGAAA
This sequence comes from Stegodyphus mimosarum, assembly GCA_000611955.2. Lineage (NCBI taxonomy): Eukaryota > Metazoa > Arthropoda > Arachnida > Araneae > Eresidae > Stegodyphus > Stegodyphus mimosarum. Next base: position 6,360 of record KK122350.1, read on the forward strand.
TAGCTTCAAGTTTGGAATAATTGAATATCCCGAAAATAGCTCGAGAAATGTATTAGTCGCCTCTACATTAGTGGACCTCTCCAAAAATTTCGTCCCCGTGAGAGTGGCGAATGTTAGCCATAGTCCGAGAACAATCCAGAAGGGTAAAGTGCTAGCAACCTGCACGCCGGTTACGTGCGTTTACAAGGCCCCACCTGCAATGCCCACTGAGTCAACAGCGAAATTAATTGATGAACTGCTGCAGAGAACAAACTTAACCGCCGAACAGAAATGTGCAGCAGAGAAAACAATTAGTGAATTTGAAGATCTATTTTCTCGAACATCCAGAGATGTTGGCCGCACGAAATTGACACAACATCGAATTGACACGGGTGATCACTCACCGATCAAGCAACATCCCAGACGCCTACCATTCGCAAAGCAGGAAGAGGTTGGAAATCTTCTAAAGGAGATGCAAGAAAGTGACATCATCGAGCCATCCACAAGTCCATGGGCATCTCCTATAGTTCTCGTCCGGAAGAAAGACGGCTCGACAAGATTTTGTGTCGACTACCGGAAGCTAAATAATATCACTAAGAAAGACAGCTACCCTCTTCCGAGGATTGACGACACACTAGACACGCTATCAGGACACAAATGGTTCTCCACTCTGGACCTTAAGAGCGGATACTGGCAAGTGGAAATTCACCCGGACGATAGAGAGAAAACTGCGTTCACTACTGGCCAAGGACTGTGGCAGTTTAAAGTTATGCCGTTTGGACTCTGTAACGCCCCTGCAACATTTGAACGCTTGATGGAAACAGTGCTTCGTGGCCTATCTTACGAGTCCTGTCTGGTTTACCTTGACGACATCATTATAGTGGGCCGTACGTTCGAGGAACATCTAGAAAACATCAGGAAGGTGTTCCAAAAATTGAAAGATGCCAACCTCAAACTAAGTCCTTCTAAATGCAAGCTGTTCCGCAGCGAAGTCACCTATCTGGGTCACATCATCTCCGCCGAAGGTGTCCGTACGGATCCAGAGAAAGTTTTGGCAGTCAAGGACTGGGAACGCCCTGTGGATGTTCATCAACTTCGGAGCTTCCTGGGACTCTGCACTTATTACAGAAGATTTGTAAAGGGGTTCTCCAACATCGCAAGACCTCTGCATAGATTAACGGAAAATAAACAGAAATTCGTGTGGACTGAGGAATGCGAAAAATCTTTTAATGAGCTGAAGACGGCATTAACATCCACGCCTGTGCTCGCATATCCCCAGATCGACAAACAATTCATACTTGATACGGATGCAAGCAACGAAAGTGTTGGAGCTGTCCTTTCCCAGATGATTGACGGTGAAGAGCGAGTGATAGCCTATTGGAGTAAGTGCTTGTCAAAACCGGAAAGGAATTATTGCGTCACTCGGAAAGAATTGCTCGCTATCGTAAAAGCCATAGAGCATTTCCATCATTATCTCTATGGCAGAAAATTCTTGCTCCGCACCGATCATGCTTCCCTAACTTGGCTATTGAATTTCAAAAATCCTGAAGGACAGATAGCCAGATGGATTCAAAGACTCCAGGAATATGACTTTGAAATAAAACATCGTAAAGGCTCCTCCCATGGAAATGCGGATGCTTTATCTAGGAAGCCTTGTCCTGCGCATTGCGGGTATTGTTCAAGAGCACAAGCTAAGTATGGTTTGGCGAATCCTAGCATCCGACAAGTAACATCTTCAACAGCATCGGAGCCAGATCCGTGGAGTCATGAAAAAGTTAGAGAAGACCAGTTGGCGGATCCTAACATTAAGCCAATAATAGAGCTGAAGGAATCATCGGCTACGAAACCCAAGTGGCAGGACGTTTCCATCTTCAGTCCTATGACTAAAAGGTACTGGGCTCTCTGGGACTCACTTCACCTTCGAAATGGAGTCTTATATCGACTGTGGGAAAGCGACGATGGAACTAATAAAAGATGGCAGCTGCTGCTTCCTCAAAACCGAATACCTGATGTCCTGAAAGAAATACACAGCAGCCCAACAGGAGGGCATTTCGGCTATATGAAGACATTAAACAAAGTTCGAGAGCGCTTCTTTTGGAGTTCCGCAAGAAACGACGTTGAGAAATGGTGCCGGTCTTGCGATGCCTGTGCAGCCAAGAAAGGACCAAAGGAACGCTGTCGCGGAAGAATGCAGCGATACAACGTTGGAGCGCCTTTCGAGCGAATTGCCCTTGATATACTGGGACCTCTGCCATGGACTAAAGATGGCAACAGATACATTCTAGTTGTCATGGATTATTTTACGAAGTGGCCTGAAGCATATCCAATTCCAGACCAAGAGGCTGTCACTACGGCTGAAGTCCTGTTGCAGAATTGGGTATCTAGATTTGGAACTCCCCTCCAGATTCATACCGACCAAGGCAGGAACTTCACTTCGGCTGTGTTCAAAGGACTGTGCGACTTATTGGAAATAAAGAAAACACAGACCACCCCGTTACATCCGCAGTCTGACGGCATGGTGGAGAGATTTAACCGCACAATCTTGAACCACCTATCGCTTATGGTTTCCAAGAACCAAGAAGACTGGGATCGTAAGCTGCCCCTGTTCCTGCTTGCTTACCGTAGTGCCGTCCACGAGAGTACCGGCTATTCCCCTTCTCAAATGCTCTTCGGTCGTGATCTCCGTCTTCCGAGTGACCTGCTTTTCGGCCGTCCTCCGGATCTACAGTCCTCTCCTGAGGAGTACGTTCAAGATCTCCAAGCCCGGTTGGAAACGATGCACAGGTTTGCTCGAGAGCGAATTAACATCTCGACGGACAGGATGAAGAAGAGGTACGACGCAAGAGCGACCGAACATAAGTTCCAGGAAAACGACAAGGTTTGGCTGTGGAATCCGAGCCGTCGTAAGGGCATTTCTCCCAAACTGCAATCGCATTGGGAAGGTCCCTACACAGTCCTCAACAGACTGAATGACGTCGTAATACGGATCCGTAAGTCTCCCAATTCCAAACCTAAGATTGTACATTATGATAGGTTAGCTCCATACTATGGCCATAGTAATTAGTGATAGTTATTTTTGTTATGGGTACCCCGTATTTCGTAATGTTTTTATGTTTAATTGTATGATTTATGCATAGTTGCTTGTACATAGATCTTTGTAATTAGTGTAAATGTTTTTGTTATTTGTAAATACTGTAAATATTTGCAAATTTTGTTATTATTGTAATTTATTTGTTTTGTAGCTTTTTCGATTATTTCTTTTTGGCTCCCAGCCAGGGATTGTACTGCCCGGGACGTGCAGTCCTTGGGAGGGGGCAGTGTTACGAAAAATTCGGCGGTTGCGCCTGTATGTAAGCTTTCCGGCATAGCACTAGGGTTGCCATAAAATAGTGTATGGTAGGGTTGCCAGATTGGCGACTTTATCGCCCATTTGGCGACCAAATTGGCGATATCCCATGGTCCAATCGGGAAGCTTCTAGAATAACTTCCTGTCGAGATATTTCTCGAAACGTGTCGAACTTAAAGAAAAGCTATATAAACCCTTGCGTTTCTGAGAGCAGTTAGTTGCGAAGAGATTGTGAAGTATTGTGAAGTACTGTGAGCGTTGTGATTATTGTGAGAATAGCTGCTAAGCTACGCGAGAGTTTTGTGAACGGAAAGCAATCGAGATAGTGCTTTGCCGTGAAGCTATCTTTACAGTATAGCTTGACAGTGTATTGGTGATTGTTCCACGGTGTTTATTATAAGTTTAGTGTTGCCGTGAAGCTACCTTTACAGTTACAGCCTGAAGCTGTGTTGCTGATTGTTTCAGAGTATTTATTGTAGATTTTCGACGCTTTTAAAGGTAATTTTGGAACTGTGCTGTAAATAGTGATTCCTGTAAATAAATTGTGCTTTTTATTGTTCTGCATCGTGTTTTCATCGGATACTCTCAAATCCACGAACCCGTATAACGCAACAATATAATGAAATTCACGGATTTGACGCAAGTTAAAAGACTTTTGCAATAACTTTCTTCATTAGTGTCTTCAAAGCGATATCTAACGATATATGTGTGGAACTGCAATTAAAAAGCGCATAGGGTAAGTGATTTTATAGAAGAAGAACATCATAAGCTTGAATTATTTTGTTGGTGATGGGATTTCGAATTTCAAAATTGATGAAATTCCTGAAAAAGAAGCTATACAAAATAATTATTTTATTTATGCATGTTATTTACATTTACAGAATAAAAGAAGGAAAAAAATAATAGTAGACAGACTTAGACATTAAATTGTTACGCATTATTCGTTAGCATAATTTTTGAAAGAATTTAAAGACTAACGTAAGAGTTTCACTTTCATGCACTATTAGGAAATCTTTCGAAAAATTAAAGACAGACGATTTCTTATGCATTTTTCCTTTTGGATACTTCCAGAGTTTGTTCTGTAATACAAAGCGAAAACAGAATCCTTGAATGCGGCTGGAGTCTTCTCGAAACCCTGCAGTGGGTTCTTTTCTTCCTTTTTTCCCATTCTCTTTCATTTTCACTGAGGGTAATAAAATTTTCCCGCCCTGGCAGGGAAGTTGTCGCTTCCTCTGAATGAGTTCGTAACAATTGTAACGTTTTGACATATTTTCCTTTTGAGAAATTTTCTGAGCTTCGTATAAAGAAAAATTCTGATATTTTGTAATTTTCGATCTATTGTATAAAAGTGCGCAGTAGCAAAAATGTAAATCCTATGATCAAATTTAATCATCTTAAAAATGTTATTTTCCTAAATCACTGAACAATAATTTGCAATAAAATATCAATCATTCGTAAAATGGCATATTTTAGATTTTTACCTCATCCGTTTTAGAGTTTTGGATGTCGGCTTGTGGGTGTATTCCTGCTTTAAAAGACGAGTGTGCATTCAAAACATAACAGTTTCAAAAACAGATGAATAAAGAGTTGAATTAATTATACATATTAACCGTGACATTTGATTAGAATAATAAAAGGACTTTACTGTCCGTGGTATGTATGCCTATTACCTTTAAGATGTATCTCTGTACTTTTCCTTCATGTGTCAAATAAATTAGCCGCACATAGCAATTGCAAAACTTTTCTCCTTCTTGTGCAGCAGTTCTTCGATATTTGAAAATCTGCGCCAAAATCTCTATACTTAAGCCATTAAAACTACGTTTCTAACTTTCCCTGTAAGTTGGTGAATATACTTCAAAAAGCATAATTCTGAGTGTATATATTTGACTGTTACCTTTGTTTTTAATACTTATCAAATGATTGCTGTTAAAAATTTGTTATGCTCTATTCAAAATCACAGAATAGAATAAATGCATGCCAATAATAAATAGTATTTATTAAGTTGGAGAATCCTTGATTGACTGGACAGCATCATGTCAAACATAAACAGAAGAGAAACATGCCGAAAGAAAGATGCGAATATGCGAAGAGAAACATTTTAACACAGTTGTATGGTAAAATCATAATTAATTACGTTTGACAAAAAATTAGCAAAGCAACAATCTTATGTTTGACTTAGATTTAGTCAAGAACTCGGTCGATTTTGAAGGCAAACGGGTACAGGTCTCATTGCACTGACAGAATTCTTTGCTTCTGATGAAGAGGGACGTGTATCTGTTTGTCTTCGCAGTCCATTTGATTCTTGATTGAATCTACGCTAAACACAAGTCTGTTGCTTTACTAATCTTTTGTCAAACGTAATTAAATATGGTTTTACCATACAAGTGTGTTAAAATATAAAATATTATATTCCCATAAATTCATTTTGTAGGTATCGGGAGTGCTAGGATCATATTTTTACAACACATTCCTATCTCTAAATAGCCATTTATATTTACAAAATTTCATTTTTAATGAGAGCGTATTATTAAACTAACATTCAGCACGATTTAATGACATTGTCTGAAATTCCATTGTGATGAAATGCAATTTTGTAAAACGTTACGTTGAAAATGCAAAATGTAGTTTTTTTTTCAGAGTTTTTAAAAATAAAAACTAAATCACTTCCAAACTACTTCTGATGAACGATTGAATGTAATGTAAATAACGAAATTATTTTACTGCATTTGATGCAATAAATAACTTCAGATATAAAGTGAATTTCCTTTTTTTTTTTTTTTTTTTTTTTTTATAAGTACAGAGACTGAAAAACATCAAAATCAGTTCCAAACTACTTCTGATGAACGACTGAATGTAATGTAACTAACGAATTATTTTACTGCATTTGATGCATAAATAACTTCATATATTAAGTGAATTTCCTTTTTTTCAATATATGAAATAAAACTAATGATTACAACTAAAAAAAATGTACTCAAAGAAAGTCTAAATTTTATAACTTGAATTTTATAATTAGTTTTGAAGGCAATAATGTACCTTTTGGGGGCAGAAAATCATTATATTTAAATTTGATGCACAATGATTAGGAAAACGAAACTACAATTATTTCATAGATGGATTGTACAAATCAAAGTTTCCAAAGCCACCCAACCGGTATAGTGGTTAGCGTCTCTAACTACCAAGTCGAAGGCCTCGGGTTCGAATCCCGGAGAAGGTATGGATGTTTGTAAAGTATAGTGCCGGTGCGGCATGGCGGCACTTTAAATATGAGGCGAGCCGAAATTCCTCTTATGTGATTTGGTGGGAGGGGGGGAGGCCTTCGGACCCCTCCCCCCGGGGCGCTTTACATCAAAATTGAGGGCGGAACTGAGCCAAATATCACTGTCACCTGTTAGGTGCTCAAGGCTCTTGCCAACGACAGGCATAATCTTGCGCTCTTTGCTAGGAGGAATTTCGTAGGCTTGCGCTGACTACGTGAGACAAGTGAGAATAAGCAACAATAACAGGATTACTTAGCGATAAAATTTTGAAAGCAATAAAATTTTCTCAAAATATTAAAAATTGTAAATGAAAATGGCATTAAAAATTCGCCATCAGGAAGTTCATAAAATATGGCTCACTGCATTTTATCAATTTTTATCAGGTAAAGATTGTACAAAAATATCCATCAGTATATATATTTGCTTTGTTTATTTATTCATTTATTAACCCCAAAGGGGCTATTAGTCTCGAAATGAGATTTTGCGTTGGTTCACTATTAAACGGCTTACTACTTTTCAAATTGTTGCCACCAAATGTTATCGCCCTGTATTATTTTTAAGGAAATTAAATAATGAATAATCTACGTGTATGTATGTTTCTCGCGAAATATCGGTAGTCCTCCACTCGAATATGTGCAAAAACCCAGTTTTGAATTTCGAATTTGTTTTATTATTTATTTCATATTTTGTGACAATTTTTGATTAACAGATTCAAAAGCAAGCAATAGCAATACTCTTAAAAATAAAAACATTTTTATCTCCAGCGCGCGAATCTGTTGGGATTCAGAAAACGTAGGATATTTCTCTTTTAGTTTTAATTAACAATGTTTGGCTTAGTTGATTATAGTAAAACACAGTAGGACTATCTGCATGAGGGGAATGTCTTCTTGGAGGACATTCTAAGGGAAATAGCTGGTATACGCGTTGCACATGGTGAAAGCTACGAAAATGGCCACACAGCCGGCCCGTTCGCCTGGAATCGAACTGAGGTTGAAACTACCACTACTCAGCGATTTCACCGCTCGGCCGCTGTCGGGTTTTTTTAATTAACAAACTCGGCTGCATAAAAAAAATGTGTTGCCACGGACGGAAATAAAATACTTTTTAATCTCCACGTGATAGTGTGTTCCCATTCAGTGTACCCTAAAATACTTTCAAGTTTAATCTGGAAGTTTATTGAGCAATAAGTAAACTAAGCGATTTAAAAGCAGAAAACAGTTAAAAGGATATTTTTCTGTTTTTTAATGTGACTGATTTAAACAAACATGTAGTAAAATCATGAGGTGTACGGTTAGGAATATTCAACATTTTTATGAAATTACACTAGCTGGGCTCACTAAAATCATTACATACTTTTTCTTTTTTATGACAAATATTTCAGGCTAGTTGTTAAAGAAATAATGTAGAGAATATAAAAATATTGTTACGTGCGTACGGGTTCGTTATATATTGAATGCACAAGTCGTTAAAAAGTTAACAAAAATTTATTCCTTCCACAAGAAATGAATTAAAATGCTGAAATATTTCTTCACAGATCTTCGCACAATATCACAATATCTCAAACGTTTAGCAAAAACTCAGTTCAAAACAGATAAAATAGTTCTATCTCACAGCGAAATCGCTACAATCAATACAGCATTAAGTAAACAAACAGCAGTTCGCTTTTTTACAGCTACAAGTATAACAGCAACAACAACTAACTAACTGAGATGAGGTGTTTCACCTCGGCTTTTATAAGCTTTTTAATTATCAGTAGAACAATCACGATGTTTCTAGATTTTTCTGGATGGCAACAGTAATTACGAGATATTTATTTATTAAGCATTAAATGCGCGCGCTCTTTTATTTTTATTGCTATTTTTTTTTAACGTAGCTTTCTCTTCAAAAATCGTCTGCGTTGCTAAGGCAACATGAAGCAAATCTAATTACAATTCAAAATAAATAGCCAAATAAATGTGAAATTCGTAACAATATGTATGGCAACCTTTAAGACTATTTCAAAAATTCTAAAAATATGTTGTTTTTATGTATTTTATGATTTTGCCGTTATGCTGAGTTGTACGTGACGTGTTTGCGAAGAACGTGATATTTAATAAAGTTAATGCATAAAAGATAATTTTTTTTTGTTAGTCATTTTACTAAGAAATTTGAATAGTGATATGATGAACTGAGAAGAGTGAAAAAATATTAAATGTATGCCAACACTTGACACTGCAAGTAGTGTGAAAGTGCCGGTTCAGCGCCAGGATCTCAAACTCGCAGGCGGTGCGCGGTGCAAGTCGGGAGGCGGTGCAAGTTGGGAGGCGGATTGAGGCCGTGCAAGTCGGGAGGCGGTGCAAGTTTGGAGGCGGATTGCGGATGAGCAAACTAACTGATAAGGAGGAGGGTTGTAGGAGTTTAAATTTAGCTGATAAGGTGTCGTCACACTTTGATAAGAGATTATCTTTTGTTGATTTTCCAGTGGTAATTTCTAATTTTAGGATTTTTTTTCCTTTGTATTTTTCTTCGTCTTTACTTGGCATATAATGGTTATTTTCTGTGTTCTCTAAACGCATGGAATTTAATGTTTGGCAGGTAGATGTAAATTTTTAATTTTTATGCTATATTTCAAGAATTATAATGTCCTATGCACTCTTAGTTTTAACGTACGCCTTACAATTTTTTATTTCATCACAGCATATTCATTTTCCTTTATCTTAATTACATTACTCATTTTACACAGGACGTTCTTCATATCTTTTAACCAAATACTCCTAATTTTATTTCAGTTATTAAATTTTAGGAGTGTAATTTTTCAGATATACATTTTAATTTATCATATGATTTTAATTTTAGATCCAATTTTAACTTTTTTCCTTCTTTCTAACCTTCGTAATGTTTAATGTACTCCAATTTATAATTTATTTGCTATATTTTACGAGCGTAATTATTGAAATATATGTTTCTATTTATTATATCATTTAATTTTATATATAATTTCAATCTTTTTTTCATACTTTCTAACATTTGCGATCTTCAACATATTGTATATTTTAACTTATTTCTGATATTTTCTGATCGTTTACATGACCTTCACTTAATTTAGATGTAAAATTTTTAATTTATTTCGTAAATCTTAAGCTTATTTATTATATTATCACACTATACACACTGACTTTTATTTAATTTTAGATTTAATCTTTTAACCTTCTTTCCTATTTTTAATGTTTTTACTTCCCAACATACTCTAAAGTTTAACTAATTTGCTATATTTTCGCATAATATACGTCCCATTTGTAACTACTTTCATACATTTTAACTTTCATAATTTCCAGTATAGTCCTAACTTTAACATAATTCGTATATTTTCCTATCATGTACCTAACTTTTATTTAATTTTAGATGTAATCTTTTAACCTTCTTTCCTATTTTTAATGTTTTTACTTCCCAACATACTCTAAAGTTTAACTAATTTGCTATATTTTCGCATAATATACATCCCATTTGTAACTACTTTCATACATTTTAACTTTCATAATTTCCAGTATAGTCCTAACTTTAACATAATTCGTATATTTTCCTATCATGTACCTAACTTTTATATAATTTTACATGTAAATTTTAACTTCTTTTCTATTTTTCGACGTTTTTAGTTCCCAACATACTCTGAATTTTAACTAATTTGCTATATTTTCACACTATGTACACGACTTTCATTTAATTTTTAACTACTTTGTACATGACTTTCATATAATTTTTAACTACTTTCATACGTTTTAACCTTAGTAATTTCAAACAGGCTCTTAAGGTTAGCTTAATTCCTCTGTTTTTTATCATATATATGGACTTTATTTAATTTTAGATGCTATTTTTTACTTACATCTTATGTAACTCGTACATTTCAAACCTTCGTAATTTTTAAAGTACTCTAATTTTGAACTTGTTTATTATATTTTCTTACCATATACATGAACTTTAATTATTTTAGATGTAATTTTTATACTTTTCTGACACTTTGTTTCTTTCTAGTTCCCAACATACTCTAAATTTTAACCCATTTTTATAATTTTCGGTTGTAATCACGCTTTTGATTTTACTATTTCAGCTAAATATACACGTTTAAATGTCTTAAATATAGAGATAGTTTTCAATTAAACATTTTATTTTACAACCTTTAACTGCTATTTGTACCCAATTCATTGAATAGCCTTTACTTACTCTATATTTTATAGTACTGTTTTAATTTGCCAACTGTACAATTTCTTGTTTTATAGCAGTCTTACCATGACTGATTCTAATATTTTTCTTCATTCGCATTTTCAGACTTTAACCTTTCCTGAGTATTCATGTATTTCCTTAAAGTTTTTACATCATTTATATCTGAATACATGCATTTAAGCTCTTCAGTATTACCAATGTTCAGTTTTGAACCTAGATTGCTATTAAGCTAACTTGATAGATTGCGAATTTTTAGAATGAATTCCCAATTTTCATCTATAATTTCAGAACCTTTTTCACTGCTTCATATATACATACAGAAATCTTTCATATTGTTTTAGACGTTTCATACCTTTTAATTCGGTATGTTTTTGCTAATTCATTGCATCCTACATCACTTTAAATGCCCCGACTATGCTAAATTTATCACCTTTTTTCTGCACCAAGTACGAGTATTTCTGCCTTCATAGACAACTTTCAAGTAAAATTAGCGAAATGTCAGTTTTCATTAATTTATTTACCAAGTTATTTTCTTATGAAAGAAATCTTATGAAACACCTGCCATACTTTTACACATCATATATCCTTACCAATATACATATAGTTACGCAAGGAACCAAAGAAAGAAACAGTAAGAGACACTTTACCCAAGTCTCCGCTATATTTCTGAATATTTTTACCTCCATCTGCCCCGAATACAGAAATTTCTTCATAAAATTCTCATCATGTAAGTTAACTATTCTTTACTAAGACACATTTAATGAGGAATAATCCCCTTTCAATGCAAAATTACACCCAAATAATTATAATATTTTCTTATATTTGTACGTATATGTTCGCATTATAGGAACTTTCTATGCATTTTTGAGAAATGTAATTTAATTATTGTTGCTAAATATTGCTGTTTTCCAAGAGAAAAACTCCAAAGGCTATCTAAATCATCCAACTTTTCCTGCATTATTTCCTCAGTACAGAATAACTATCTTAGAACTATTTTCCTAATTTTAAGAACTTAATACAAAATAAGCATGCTCCACTGTAGATTATTTACTATTTTATCCAAAATGAAGATAGAAACTTTACCAAATTTAAGCTTTTTTTTCCCAGAATTCCAACAAAGAACAACTTATTTACCTAAAAATGAGTCTTAGGATATTCTTATCGGCTTCAGATTTGCTATCAGTCGGAAAAACCTGATGTTCACTTTATCTAGCCTTGTCACTATACACATAAGAACCACGAATCATTGTGAAGTACAATCAACATTTTAGATACAGTCAATATTGATTCAACTAACTTTAATTAAATTTAAATTAGAAATTTTAAAAGATAAGCGGATTTATGATACATATTATTAGATTAGTCACAAGCATTATTAGTGGAAAATACAATTAAATACCCAAGACCCACATGCCCACTAAGAACAATACGAAAAGTAAAACTTTATGCATATTTCCACGAAATGTGAAATCTTGTATTTTAGTATAAAACCTGACTAACAAATTATTTCCAATAAGCAGTATACGGATAAAAAGAGTATTCTTATGATACCTTATTAAGACTTAAGCAGTAAGAGAAAGGTAAAGAGATATTCATTAAAACATAATATGAAACAGTTGACAGCTAAATAACGATACATTTCAATATAAATAAAACATTTTTTATTAAAATACATACTTACTAAAATAATTTTTTCTCACAAATTTTCTATTCTATCACGTAAAGTTGACAACGAAATATTCTTTAAAAAGTCATCGCTGTCATAAATACAACAGCATGTGTCTACATACAGTTTTTGAGCAAGTCTTTTAAAGTTCATTGACAACATAGCTTTGTCAGTATAATTCATAGCTTTTTCCCGAGTCGTCTCCATTATACAGGGGTGGCGGCGCTGACTTGGATGATCGACTGCACATCCCTCACAGATAAATACCTCGTTGAGACTGGTTAAGTACTCCTCGTAAATAATATTATTAACTTTCTGCATGCATTGCTCACTAGTTAAATGTTCCAGCTGCTGGCATTTTGATCGCCGTTTTCGTATCTCATCCGGTAACACATTTTGAAATAGAGCAGTTTGGATAGTCTGTGTTACTTCACTGTATAAATCTAAAAGTTTATCGGTCTGATATGACTCTAATTCAAAACAATCTGCTACGAGACGGAAACCACCGCAGGAGCTTTTAAAAATTCGTTGAAGAACACATTGCGCGTTTGTACAAAACACCGCCAACTGATTATTGGCTATGAAGGATGCTTCCGAATACTTGAAATTAAAGTTTGATAATTTTTTCATAAAATCATACCACGTCGCAGGAGTCATACTCACACCCTCAAGGGAAGATCCACAGTTGAAATTATTCTTTTCTGCAGAGTTCTGTATATGAATTCGAACGTTATTATTCCTGCTCACAACGATGGAAAGACGACACATCCGTTCTAATGACCAATAATTGATCACTTCATCATAATTTCGTGATGACTGGTAATGCCGACTCAACCAATCGTCCTGAGGTATCTCGAGTATCTCATTATCTTCTAAACGTGATTTCTTATGCAGAAAAGTCCTTTTATTCATATACGGTTTGGGGGTTATATCGTCATAATAACCGAAGTCCATTTCATCAGAAGAACGCTTCACTTGTGGAGATATAAGTTTTCTAAACGTCAAACTTATTCGAATAGTCTTCACTTCGGGCTGGGATGGAATACCGTGTTTCCAGATTACATTAGTGGGGGGTTTCATCACTAGAAGCGATCCATGTTCAAGACTCAGAATGTGAGTCATATAATTCTCTCTTGTAAAATGCATCACTCGCGTCGCACCGTAACTCAGTGTGGGAATGCAGTAGGAAGGGTCCAGAGAGCTTTCATCGTCTCTGTGCGCGGATATCTTGGCATCTCCGGTAGGGTATTTATTGAGTAGAACGTAATTATATTTTTCGTGGGTGAGTGCTTCCACTTCACTTTTAATTTGCTGCAGCATAGGAGTCCAGGGCTGGGCGGCAATTGATGTCCCCGAAAAACTGTAGGTGAGTCCATCTTCATCCCCGAAGGCGCAACAAAGTCGAGCTGGAATATGTTGACGGCCGTAAATATTCAGTTTCACGGGTTGGAAAGGATAGGTGCACAGTTCCGCAAATATAGAATCAGCTTTTTCTTTGTCATGAAAATCTTTAAAATAGGACAGTATTAACTGATCATCAAATATTTCGGTCATCGTGAGTATTATAAGAGTTAAGAATAACTGCTTCGAAGTACAATCCTCCAAGATTTGCAATGAAATGAGAAATATAGTGAGATAGGATATTTCTAAACAACTTATTTATATAGTCATTTACTGATAAGAAAGGACCATTTGATTCACTATCCTGCTATGATTTCATTCTTCTAATCGATAATCACGTTATTTATTCCGATAACCTCATGTTTTCCAGGAAGATGCCAATCACACTCAATCATAGAATAAGCAGAAGTGATAAGAAGTATCCCATCTGTTTATTCTTAGATGATTCAGTGTGATTGGCATCTTCCTGGAAAACATGAGGTTATCGGAATAAATAACGTGATTATCGATTAGAAGAATGAAATCATAGCAGGATAGTGAATCAAATGGTCCTTTCTTATCAGTAAATGACTATATAAATAAGTTGTTTAGAAATATCCTATCTCACTATATTTCTCATTTCATTGCAAATCTTGGAGGATTGTACTTCGAAGCAGTTATTCTTAACTCTTATAATACTCACGATGACCGAAATATTTGATGATCAGTTAATACTGTCCTATTTTAAAGATTTTCATGACAAAGAAAAAGCTGATTCTATATTTGCGGAACTGTGCACCTATCCTTTCCAACCCGTGAAACTGAATATTTACGGCCGTCAACATATTCCAGCTCGACTTTGTTGCGCCTTCGGGGATGAAGATGGACTCACCTACAGTTTTTCGGGGACATCAATTGCCGCCCAGCCCTGGACTCCTATGCTGCAGCAAATTAAAAGTGAAGTGGAAGCACTCACCCACGAAAAATATAATTACGTTCTACTCAATAAATACCCTACCGGAGATGCCAAGATATCCGCGCACAGAGACGATGAAAGCTCTCTGGACCCTTCCTACTGCATTCCCACACTGAGTTACGGTGCGACGCGAGTGATGCATTTTACAAGAGAGAATTATATGACTCACATTCTGAGTCTTGAACATGGATCGCTTCTAGTGATGAAACCCCCCACTAATGTAATCTGGAAACACGGTATTCCATCCCAGCCCGAAGTGAAGACTATTCGAATAAGTTTGACGTTTAGAAAACTTATATCTCCACAGGTGAAGCGTTCTTCTGATGAAATGGACTTCGGTTATTATGACGATATAACCCCCAAACCGTATATGAATAAAAGGACTTTTCTGCATAAGAAATCACGTTTAGAAGATAATGAGATACTCGAGATACCTCAGGACGATTGGTTGAGTCGGCATTACCAGTCATCACGAAATTATGATGAAGTGATCAATTATTGGTCATTAGAACGGATGTGTCGTCTTTCCATCGTTGTGAGCAGGAATAATAACGTTCGAATTCATATACAGAACTCTGCAGAAAAGAATAATTTCAACTGTGGATCTTCCCTTGAGGGTGTGAGTATGACTCCTGCGACGTGGTATGATTTTATGAAAAAATTATCAAACTTTAATTTCAAGTATTCGGAAGCATCCTTCATAGCCAATAATCAGTTGGCGGTGTTTTGTACAAACGCGCAATGTGTTCTTCAACGAATTTTTAAAAGCTCCTGCGGTGGTTTCCGTCTCGTAGCAGATTGTTTTGAATTAGAGTCATATCAGACCGATAAACTTTTAGATTTATACAGTGAAGTAACACAGACTATCCAAACTGCTCTATTTCAAAATGTGTTACCGGATGAGATACGAAAACGGCGATCAAAATGCCAGCAGCTGGAACATTTAACTAGTGAGCAATGCATGCAGAAAGTTAATAATATTATTTACGAGGAGTACTTAACCAGTCTCAACGAGGTATTTATCTGTGAGGGATGTGCAGTCGATCATCCAAGTCAGCGCCGCCACCCCTGTATAATGGAGACGACTCGGGAAAAAGCTATGAATTATACTGACAAAGCTATGTTGTCAATGAACTTTAAAAGACTTGCTCAAAAACTGTATGTAGACACATGCTGTTGTATTTATGACAGCGATGACTTTTTAAAGAATATTTCGTTGTCAACTTTACGTGATAGAATAGAAAATTTGTGAGAAAAAATTATTTTAGTAAGTATGTATTTTAATAAAAAATGTTTTATTTATATTGAAATGTATCGTTATTTAGCTGTCAACTGTTTCATATTATGTTTTAATGAATATCTCTTTACCTTTCTCTTACTGCTTAAGTCTTAATAAGGTATCATAAGAATACTCTTTTTATCCGTATACTGCTTATTGGAAATAATTTGTTAGTCAGGTTTTATACTAAAATACAAGATTTCACATTTCGTGGAAATATGCATAAAGTTTTACTTTTCGTATTGTTCTTAGTGGGCATGTGGGTCTTGGGTATTTAATTGTATTTTCCACTAATAATGCTTGTGACTAATCTAATAATATGTATCATAAATCCGCTTATCTTTTAAAATTTCTAATTTAAATTTAATTAAAGTTAGTTGAATCAATATTGACTGTATCTAAAATGTTGATTGTACTTCACAATGATTCGTGGTTCTTATGTGTATAGTGACAAGGCTAGATAAAGTGAACATCAGGTTTTTCCGACTGATAGCAAATCTGAAGCCGATAAGAATATCCTAAGACTCATTTTTAGGTAAATAAGTTGTTCTTTGTTGGAATTCTGGGAAAAAAAAGCTTAAATTTGGTAAAGTTTCTATCTTCATTTTGGATAAAATAGTAAATAATCTACAGTGGAGCATGCTTATTTTGTATTAAGTTCTTAAAATTAGGAAAATAGTTCTAAGATAGTTATTCTGTACTGAGGAAATAATGCAGGAAAAGTTGGATGATTTAGATAGCCTTTGGAGTTTTTCTCTTGGAAAACAGCAATATTTAGCAACAATAATTAAATTACATTTCTCAAAAATGCATAGAAAGTTCCTATAATGCGAACATATACGTACAAATATAAGAAAATATTATAATTATTTGGGTGTAATTTTGCATTGAAAGGGGATTATTCCTCATTAAATGTGTCTTAGTAAAGAATAGTTAACTTACATGATGAGAATTTTATGAAGAAATTTCTGTATTCGGGGCAGATGGAGGTAAAAATATTCAGAAATATAGCGGAGACTTGGGTAAAGTGTCTCTTACTGTTTCTTTCTTTGGTTCCTTGCGTAACTATATGTATATTGGTAAGGATATATGATGTGTAAAAGTATGGCAGGTGTTTCATAAGATTTCTTTCATAAGAAAATAACTTGGTAAATAAATTAATGAAAACTGACATTTCGCTAATTTTACTTGAAAGTTGTCTATGAAGGCAGAAATACTCGTACTTGGTGCAGAAAAAAGGTGATAAATTTAGCATAGTCGGGGCATTTAAAGTGATGTAGGATGCAATGAATTAGCAAAAACATACCGAATTAAAAGGTATGAAACGTCTAAAACAATATGAAAGATTTCTGTATGTATATATGAAGCAGTGAAAAAGGTTCTGAAATTATAGATGAAAATTGGGAATTCATTCTAAAAATTCGCAATCTATCAAGTTAGCTTAATAGCAATCTAGGTTCAAAACTGAACATTGGTAATACTGAAGAGCTTAAATGCATGTATTCAGATATAAATGATGTAAAAACTTTAAGGAAATACATGAATACTCAGGAAAGGTTAAAGTCTGAAAATGCGAATGAAGAAAAATATTAGAATCAGTCATGGTAAGACTGCTATAAAACAAGAAATTGTACAGTTGGCAAATTAAAACAGTACTATAAAATATAGAGTAAGTAAAGGCTATTCAACGAATTGGGTACAAATAGCAGTTAAAGGTTGTAAAATAAAATGTTTAATTGAAAACTATCTCTATATTTAAGACATTTAAACGTGTATATTTAGCTGAAATAGTAAAATCAAAAGCGTGATTACAACCGAAAATTATAAAAATGGGTTAAAATTTAGAGTATGTTGGGAACTAGAAAGAAACAAAGTGTCAGAAAAGTATAAAAATTACATCTAAAATAATTAAAGTTCATGTATATGGTAAGAAAATATAATAAACAAGTTCAAAATTAAAGTACTTTAAAAATTACGAAGGTTTGAAATGTACGAGTTACATAAGATGTAAGTAAAAAATAGCATCTAAAATTAAATAAAGTCCATATATATGATAAAAAACAGAGGAATTAAGCTAACCTTAAGAGCCTGTTTGAAATTACTAAGGTTAAAACGTATGAAAGTAGCTAAAAATTATATGAAAGTCATGTACAAAGTAGTTAAAAATTAATGAAAGTCGTGTACATAGTGTGAAAATATAGCAAATTAGTTAAAATTCAGAGTATGCTGAGAACTAAAAACGTCGAAAAATAGAAAAAAAGTTAAAATTTACATGTAAAATTATATAAAAGTTAGGTACATGATAGGAAAATATACGAATTATGTTAAAATTAGGACTATATTGGAAATTATGAAAGTTAAAATGTATGAAAGTAGTTACAAATGGGATGTATATTTTGCGAAAATATAGCAAATTAGTTAAACTTTATAGTATGTTGGGAAGTAAAAACATTAAAAATAGGAAAGAAGGTTAAAAGATTACATCTAAAATTAAATAAAAGTCAGTGTGTATAGTGTGATAATATGATAAATAAGTTTAAGATTTACGAAATAAATTAAAAATTTACATCTAAATTAAGTGAAGGTCGTGTAAACGATCAGAAAATATCAGAAATAAGTTAAAATATATAATATGTTGAAGATCGCAAATGTTAGAAAGTATGAAAAAAAGATTGAAATTATATATAAAATTAAATGATATAATAAATAGAAACATATATTTCAGTAATTATGTTCGTAAAATATAGCAAATAAATTATAAATTGGAGTACATTAAACATTACGAAGGTTAGAAAGAAGGAAAAAAGTTAAAATTGGATCTAAAATTAAAATCATATGATAAATTAAAATGTATATCTGAATAATTACACTCCTAAAATTTAATAAGTGAAATAAAATTACGAGTATATGGTTAAAAGATATGAAGAACGTCCTGTGTAAAATGAGTAATGTAATTAAGATAAAGGAAAATGAATATGCTCTGATGAAATAAAAAATTGTAAGGCATACGTTAAAACTAAGAGTGCATAGGACATTATAATTCTTGAAATATAGCGCAAAAATTAAAAATTTACATCTACCTGCCAAACATTAAATTCCAGGCGTTTAGAGAATATAGGAAATAACCATTATATGCCTAGTAAAGACGAAGAAAAATACAAAGGAAAAAAATCCTAAAATTAGAAATTACCGCTGGAAAATCAACAAAAGATAATCTCTTATCAAAGTGTGACGACACCTTATCAACTAAATCAAACTGTGCCTTCTGACTTGCACCGCCTCAATCCGCCTCCCAACTTGCACCGCCTCCCGACTTGCACCGCGCACCGCCTGCGACTTTGAGATCATGTTGGTGAACCCCCCGTTTCACACTACTACTGCATCGGGAATTTTAAACATATGCTGCTATGTAGCTTTATAAAATTTATGATTTTGTTGTTGAACTTTATGTGGCATAAGTGCGAAGAAAACGATGCTTAAGAGCTTAAGAATAAAGCTAAAAAGGCATGGAGGTAAGAAAGGACCTATTTCCTACCTTCATATAATAAAGCAAGGGAAGGGGAAAAAAGGGGGGGTTGGCAGGCGTGAATACAAGAGCAGATTAGTAGACTGCGAGCACCTTCATGGCCAACTACAGGAACATGGCTCTGGGGAGCTTAAAGAACCTCAAGAAAGCCTTTTAGAAGACCATTAAAAATCCGAAACCTTTCAGATTTTATTTATTATTTTAATTTGGTGAAATAAAATTAGAAATTTTAAAATGTATAAAACTCAAAAGAAGCTTAAAATTGTATTTTATAAAGGGATCATTCCTTTTCACCTCTCGCCAAGTTACATACACAGGTAATGTTTTCGGTCCAAAAATTTGATAGTGAGCTTTTAGGGAATATGTACGAACTAGGTCAACATATTTTGACTATTTTTACAATGATGTCTGTCTGTCCGAATGCCTCTACATGTGTGATGGTTTTTTTTTTTTTTTTTTTTTTTTTTTTTAAAATGCATGTGATGATTTTTTGTCGGCAATAATTCTTATATGAAACATCCAAAAATTTCTGTTTTCCGTATTTATATCATTCGAAATTTTTAAATATTCGTATATAAGACTTTTATATCAGTGGGACCAATACATTAGATTTGGATTGATTAGATTAGATTTAGTTGAAGCTCTGAAGAGACTTTCGTAAAAAAAGTATATTATGAGATAATCCAAAACATACCAAATTTGATATTTAAGCCAAGTATATAATTGAGAACAACATATGTAATATTTTGTATTGTATGTATTACATTATGTATGTATTACATGATGTAAAATATTACATTTATGTAATTATTCAACGTATTCTTGGAATTATGCAAAATCAAAGAGAATAACTTCATTATGAAGATGAGCTCTCGATATGAAACAATCAAATATACTAGCGTCTGCCCCAATTTGGTACTCGTTAAACTTCCGTGTTGAATCATTTTTCAAATAAAAGGATGCTGCCAGCCAATGTTATCGCTGTGCATTATGTTTAAAGAAATAACATAGCGAATATGAATAATATAACGAATACTAAATAAATAAATAAAATTAAAAAATCTTAAAGCTTTCAGATTTTACATTACGCCCAAAGGGGTGTTTTTTAATGCTTTGTGTGTTATTTTTATTTGTTAAATATCACATTCTTCGCAGGTAGGCTGCAAAATTGAATTCAAAAGAAATATCGCAAAATAATTTTAATGAGCGTAGCTTCAGAATTTCCGATACACAGTCTCGCGCGCTGGAGATAATTCCTCCTCCTCCTGCATACAGTGTCGCCATTGCTCGCTTTGACATCGTTCAGTTTATTAATAAAAAATTTGCTAAAGTGTTACAAAATATGAAAACGATAATAAAACAAATTCCAATTTCCAGATTAGGATTTCCAGATGTCCATATTCGGTGGAGGATTACGTTATTCAAAATATGATGTCTCTAGCTACTGTTGTTTTGTCACAATGCGAGAAACATACGTACATTTATGCAGATTCTTCATTATTTAATTTCCTTAACTATAACACAGGGCGATAATATTTGGTGGCAACAATTTGAAAAGTGAAACGGACATTTAAAAGTTTTGAACGCAAAATGCCAAAACAAAATAAATAGCCCTTCTGTGCTAACGTCCTTTGGCCTAAAAATGACTGGCAACAATTAGCATTCTATTTCTATTCTATTCATTCTACAACTGACATTCTATTCTACAGATATATTGCTTGTAAAGATTTTATGATTTTTTGCAGAATTCTGTTGGCGCATGTGCAAAAAAGTGATGTTTAGTCAACGAAGCTCAAATGACAAATAAAAAAGTTGGTTGTCTTATTGGTCCAAAGGGATTTAGTCCCGAAGGACTATTACTTTCGTTTGGGCGTTTTGCGTTGTTTCACAAAAAACGGCGTATGACTGTTCAATTTAGTCCTTATGTTTCTTTGTTGGTTTTTTTTTTTTTTTTTTTTTTTTTTTTTGACGTAGCTTTCTATTCAAAAATATTTTTTTGACGTAGCTTTCTCTTCAAAAATCGTCTGCGTGCGTTGCACGGGGAAATAAAAAGGAATTTTAATTACAGTTCTAAATAAATAGCCAAATAAATGTGAAATTCGTAACAATATTCTCTAAAACTTTAACGAATTTTTCCTTAACAATCTCAAAGATTTCAAAGCCAGCAATACCAACGTTGTACAGAAAAACATTTTTATCTCCAGCGCGTGAGAGTGTGTACCGAAATTTCTAAAGATATGCTCAATGTAAAGTTAGTTTGCGATATTGCTCTTGAAATCAATTTTATGGTTTAAGTGCGAAGAACATAGTATTTAAAAAATAAAGGTAACACACAAAATGTTAAATAAACGCTCCTTTGGACGTAATTAAAATCTGAAACCTTTCAGATTTTTTTTTTTTTTTTAAGAACACTAAACACTAAAATCATAAACTGCAAAAGACCGGGAAAAGAAATGTGTAGTGGCACTTTACATTATCGGGATTTCTAAAGATATGCTGCTGCTAAAATTTTGTGATTGTTTAAGTCATTGATTTGTGAATCCGAATGATCAGAGGATATATTATGATCGCTGCGATATTTTTAAATCAAAGCATGACCGCGTATAATTATATATAAATTATCATTGTTCATTGTACGGGAGACTAGAATTATAGTAACAATAACAATAATAATAAAAGAGTAGTGTTTATAATTAACATAGAGTCATAAAGTTTATAAACAAATTAGAGTATATTTACAAATCGATCAGCCGTAAGTAACAGTTTACTTAACAGCTCCTTGCTGTTAATGCATGTTAAGTTATAGAATTCGCAGGAAAGCCATGTGCTGTGATAAAATAACTATATGTTAATGAAATAAACTATTTTTCAGCAAGAATTTATTTTAAAAATTGAACGAATTTCTGTATTTAAATCCACTCATAAGAGTTGATTCTGTTGTAAGAATTAATACCACGCATTAGTTATAGAAGTTATTAATTTGTGCTACGTGAATTCGTCAAGCGATCGTTTGGAACGTGGAATGTCGCCTGCCCTATATTTTTTATTCCAGCGTTTCGTGAATTTAACTTGTTCTCCTCCAGGGCGGCGCTGCGTCGCGCCACGCGACCCGGGGCTGGGCGTGTTCCGTTCGATCGTTTAGTCTGCCTCCGCTCGCCTCGCGCATGCGTACTGCCTACGCTGGTTAAGCGATGCTATTGCCACGCTAACTTTGTTCGCACTGGTTACTGTAGCCAGTTTTGTCGTTTTGTAAGTTATGGAGGCTTTTATTGACAAAGTGAAGAGCTATCCTTGTCTCTGGGACGTGGACAACCCAGGTTATAAAGATTTCGAGGTCATGGAGAAAGCGTGGATGCAGGTGGCGTCATCTACTAACTTTCCAGACTGTGAGTATCGTTTGGCTGCGTCTTTTTTGACCTCCTTCCTCCCCCCTCCCAATCTGCGTTTCGCGATTGTAGCTCTCTGTCTACCTATGCAATTTTTCTGATCGATTTCATGCTAGAGACGTGATTAGCTCTCTGTGCCCTTGGACAAGGTTTTCTTTTTTCCCTTCCCCCCCCCGGGGGTATTAATGTGAGGTGGGGGGTGATAGAGACGTAAGAGCTGTTTGTAAATAATTTCTTGTTTAAAGAACAAATACATATAATTATCGAAATTTAATTGTATGATGATTTCAATTTATGTATAATACCGTCATGATTAATGTTCTTTAGATTGTTACAAATCAATATAAATTCTTGGAAGGTGAAGTTAGTCGCGGACCTACAGCTGTTAGGAGCGGGGCGGGAATCTCCCTGGTGCTTCCTTTATTTTAATGATCACCATATAAAATATCAAACGTATAAAGATGTATAATTAACATTTATTTAATTAAATTTAAATAGTTAAAATGATTTGAAAACGAAAAATCTTAAGACTTCAAAAAAAAAAATTATATTACACCCAAACGGGCGTTCTTTTCATTTACAGATACATAAGTCTTGCGCGCTGGAGATAAAAATCTTTTATTCTGTACCGTGTTGCCACTGCTGG
>KK122350.1:31791-58585 GCA_000611955.2 Stegodyphus mimosarum
CCCCCAGTCTTTTCTCAGTTTATCATATCAGTATTCATTTTTTAAGTAAGATGGTAAAACTTTTTTTTTGTCTTTTTCTTATTAACGTTTTCTGTGTTTATTTTATTTATTAAATATCACTTTCTTCGCGCTTACGCCACATAAAACTCAATTCAGCAGCAACACTGAAAAAATAAAATCACAAAATATTTAGAAAGAGCATATCTTTAAAATTGACGATAAAGAGTCTCGCTCGCAGGAGATAAAAGATATTTTTTTTTCCCGTACAATGTTGCCACTGCTCGCTTTGAAATCGTTGAGTTTCTTAATCCAAAAACTCGTTAAAGTTTTAAAAAATATGAAATAGATAATAAAAGAGATTCAAAATTCGGGCTTCCTTCTGTTCACGTTCGAGTGGAGGACTAAGTTATTCAAAATTTGATGGCTGTAGGTTCCGTTGTTTTTTCACAATGCGAGAATGATGCATACATTCATACACATTTTTTATTATTTAATTTCTTTAAAGAGGTTGATAATATTTGGTGGCAACAATAATTTGAAAAGTGATGCTTCGATTATAGTAAGTCAATGCAAAATGACATTTCGAGACTAATATCCCATTCTACGTCCGTTTTGAGCTAAAAAAAAGTTTTACAAGCCATCTTAGTAAGAAACCATCATCACTGATGCGATAAACTGAGAAAAGACTGAAAAAAATAGAAAAATAAATGCCAACAGTTAACACTTGTGTCGAGTATTCTAAACATATGCTAGATTTAAAATTTTTGTAATTTTGCTGTGGAATTGTTTCTTAAAGGTAAAGAAAGTGATTCTTAACAATAAAGCAAAAAAGTCAAAAACAAACGGCTTGTGTGCAACAGCAGACAAACAAAAAAGATGAGTGCAACAGCAGAGGGGTAGGCTGCAAACTCAGCGATAGCATAAACAACCTTACAAACCCTTTTGGACGACGTTAAAATCTGAAACGTTTCGGACTTTTTATAAACTGGTTTTTTTTTTTAGGTACCCTAAGTGCACAGTTAAATAATACATACTTTTTTTTGCTGCATTTCATTCATAAACTTATTTTTTCGAATTATTCTAAGTTAATTAACCGCTCCTTCAAAGCAAATTGAAAATGACATCAAAAATTTCAAATTTTGAAATTAAATATTTTAGTCAATTTTAATCGGAAAGTAGTCAAACTTCTTATAATTTTATTTTTTCATAACGAGTGCAAAACTGTCCCAAATATAACCTAAGAACCACATTAAAAATTAGATTTCGTTATTTGCCCAAAATTATTACCCCAAAGGTGCAATTTGTCCAGAAGGGCTATTAATTTCATTTTCCACTATAAACGGCGTTTCAGTTTTCAAATTGTTGCCAGCAAATATTAGAGCCCTGCACTATATTTAAAGAAATTAAATAATCAAGGATTGCCTGAACGTATGTATGTTTCTCACATTGCGAAGAAAACGGTACCTAGATACATCAGATTTTGAATAACGTAGTCCTCCACTCAAATATGGGCATCTGGAAACCCAAATTTGAAATTTGTCTTATTATCTTTTTTTAATATTTTGTAAAACTTTAACGCATTTTTGATTAACAAACTCAATGATTTCAAAGCGAGCAGTGGCCATACTGTACGGGAGAAAAAAAAATATCTGCAGCGCGCGAGACTGTGTATCGGAAGTTCTAAAGATATCCTCTTTTTAAATATTTTGTGATATTATGTTGAATTTTATGGTTTAAGTGTGAAGAACATGATATTTAGTAAATAGAGGTAACACAGAAAACGCTGAAAAAAGCCCCTTTGTGCGTAATAAAAACCTGAGAGTTTTCAGATTTTTTTGTTCTTTAAATTTGACATTGTCAAAACATGATTATTTTCATCATTTAAAACACTTTTGTAACTGTGTATATGACTACAACCAACGACTGCGAAAACAGAGACCAGAAAGGACTTTTAAGCCGAGTTAGGAGGTGGGTATATGTAATATACGAGGGCTGTCTGAAAGGTTTCCGACCTAACAAAGAAAAGAGATATTTTTCCTCCAAAATTACCTTTATTTTTCGACATAGTCGCCTTGTAAGTCTATACACTTTTTTCAGCGATGCTTCCGCCCTTTTAACCCGCCCAAATAATATGTGGAATCTATCTCTGCAAAGTGGTTATTAACAACCTTCTGATTTGTCGAAAATCTTTGTCCTCCGAGTGCTTCTTTTAGCTTAGGAAACGAAAAAAAAAAAAGTCACTTGGTGTCAGGTCTGGCGAATAGGGTGGGTGGTCGAGCAGTTCAAACCGTAATTCAGGGATTTTCGCCATTGCAAACCGCTGATGTGTGAGATGGAGCATTGTCTTGGTAAAACATTTTTTTTTCTTTTGCAAATGTAGCCGCTTTTGCATAATTTATACCTTCAACTTGTCAAATAATGTTGCATAGTATGATGCTGTGGTAATGGTTTTTCCCTTTGTAAGGTAATCTGTCAAAACAAACCCATGGCTGTCCCAGAAATCTGTTGCCATCACTTTCCCAACAGAAGAAACAGATTTTGCCTTTTTAGGAGGCGATACTTCCTTTTGCAGTCCACTGTTTTGACTGTGTTTTTGTTTCTCAGCTGTAGTGATAAATCCAGGATGAATCTACAGTGATGAATAGTCGATGAAATTCTGATTTATTGCTCCTGAATTGAGCCAACAGAACGGTGCAAATGTACATTCTGATATGTTTTTGGTCCAGAGTGAATTTAATATTTAGGCATACAGTTTTGGTCCAAACGCGGCACCCAACGGGCGCCTATCTAAATCTTTGTTCAATATGTGGCAAACGCCTTCTTAAGACATGCTCATAGCCTCTGCTATCTTTCTAACATTGATTCGACGGGCGTCTAGCACTTTGGATATTTAGCGATGTTTTCGTCAGTGGTTGTAGTTTTTGTCCGTTTCGAACGGACAAGTGTTCATCGTCACCCAAGTTGATAAGGTCAGATTTAAATTCTGCTCCCCAAAATTTCACAGTAGTAAACAATGGTGTAGAGTCCCCGTAAACTGTGTCGAACTCCTCTTTAATCTGAGTTGGCGTATTACCTTTCAAAATCAAGTATCTAATGACACCATGATATTCGATTTTTTTCCATTTTTGCAAAAAACGATCACATCAACTCAGAAAAGTAATTGTCAAAAAAAAAAAAAAATTCGAGTTCAAAATAGCTGAAATTTTGAATGATGGTTATCAAGTGATGTCCAAACAATCCCCCCTCCACACACACACACACTTCGGTTAATTTAAGCAGCCATCTACATATCGAGGTCTGAAACGTCTCAGACAACCCCCCTCGTATACGTACACTGCGCAAAAAAAAAGGGGGGGACAGTTATATATCTCCCATTTTGTTGCGCCGATTAACGAAATTCAAACTCCGTTTTCCATGTCTCGAAAGCGCGACTTAGGATATAAATTAGATTTTTATATAGCTTTGTTCTAATATAGGCATTTTGACACAAAATGAGACTTTTTCTGAAATAACATACCAATTTTTTTCAATATTTCGATTTTACGACTCAAATTATGCCTAAATATTAAATTTTGTAAAATTTTGCGCATTTTTTTCAGTTTGAACCAAGAACAAGTCGCTTGGCGAACTTCTTAATATATGGCAACCTATTTTCCTTTCCCTTCTATTGTGCAAGAGAGGAAAAAAAGTCACATCGTTCCTACCTTTTTACATTGTGAACGAACGGAAAAAAAGTCACATCGTTCCTACCTTTTTACATTGTGAACGAACGGAAAAAAAGTCACATCGTTCCTAATTTCAAATAATTTTAACAAAGTGCTTAAACTACATTATACGTTATTATCGCTTTCAACAAATATGCCAAATTGCAAAACGCGCCAATATATATATTCACGTATATCTTCGGAAATTTTGAATAAAAAGCTCTAATTTTTTGCAGGTAAGCTTAGAAATACACCCACTTTAAGATGATTGTAAAAATTTTATAGTTAATAATTAAAAAAATTTTTCAAAAATTTATAAAAATTACTTAAAAATACAAATTTAAAAAATAAATAGTAAAAAATGGGTGATTTTATTTGGAATGAACCTAAATTTCGAACCGTGTAGGAAGGAATCACATAAGTTTCATAAAAAAAGATATTAATAAAAAAATAGCAAATTGAATTAACGTTGAGCAGCTAAAATTTTTGAGAGCTAATTTCTTAAAAACTACCCGTGCGTTTTTTTACAAAACTCGGGAGTTTGGCGTAATTGGAGTCGTAAAATCGAGATATGAAAAAAAAAGGCATCTCATATAAAAAAAAGTTCTATTTTGTGTCAGTGGCCCACCAGCGCCCGAGCGGTAAAGACGCTGAACACTGGTAGTTCGGTCCGAGGTTCGAATCCCGCGAACGGGCTGGCTGCATGGGCGTTTTCGTGGTTTTCCCTATGTGTAACGTGTATACGAGCCAGTTTCCCTTAGAAAGTCCTCCACGAAGGTATCCCTCCCTTTAGGCAGATAGCCCTCGTGTGCTTTGCCATAATTGAATAACCTAACCTAACCTATTTTGTGTCAAAACGCCTATATTTGAACAATGCTATATATAAATCTAATACATACCCTAAATCACGTTTTCGAGGCATGAAAATCGCAATCTGAATTTCGCAATCGGCCCAGCAGAACGGGAGATATAGAACTGTCCCTTTTTTTTTTTTTTTTTTTTTTCTACCAAGGTACATATAATTTTGGTGAAAATTCAGGCACGCAAGCAAGAAAATTACAGTTATCGGAGATCTACCGTCAGAGCTGAAATGATTGGGTCAATAAATCATAAGGCTGATTGATTATTTCTGACCGGCTGTGCGGAAGTATCATATGTTGTCCAGTTATGGATCAGTTTTGAAAATTCCACGTTTCGTCAGGGTTGATGTGCACAAATGTCCCTTGTGCGGAACTGCCGTGCGCAAGTGTCACATCACCAATTAAACATCACTTCTCTAAGATGTCACTCACTGAACACGAAAATCATCTGCAATTGTGAGTGGTCGTCTTCGAGAGGGCATTAGAAATGGGAAGCAGATTAAATACAGTAAACTTTCTCTAAGGCTATCCAAACAATTTAGGTCATGTTGTCAGGACTGCTGTTCTTTCTGGTTGATTTTGCTAACCTTCTGGTTTAACAGGGAGCTTACTCAAAGCTATGTTCGTACGTGTGTAGAAAATAAAACAAAGATAAGGAGGGTTAAATTTATCATTTATTATCACGGCGTACAGGCACTCCCGCACTTCCAGATACAAAGACCAATACTTTTGGTCTAGAACTTAGAAAATAAACTAACTTAACTAAATAAGAACTAAGATGCTTTACAGAGACCAGCAACGCGAAGATTGGTCCTTTAATACTACGTATGTAGTGAGCAGAATGCAAAGACTACAATACGTCTTCAAATATCAGCGATAACTAAATTCTGGCCTTAAAGGCAGACAACGAAAATCACACGCGTGGTAAAGGCCGTGACAAATTCTCTCTTTCACTACTCTTTTGGCTAAAAGCCATGTCTTAAATACTTTTACACTTTGCAACCTCATTTGCAAATTATTAATTCTGGCCTTCATATTTAAGTATTTGATTTTCCCTTCTAAACTCATTATGAATTCCCCCCCCCACCTTAATAGGAGATCTCAGCCGATCTGATGTACACATGATCAAACTAGGCACGTACACTGCTAAAAAAAAGGGAGACAGTTCGATATCTCCCGTTCTACTGAGCCGATTGACGAAATTCAAATTGCGTTTTTCATGTCTTGAAAGCACGACTTAGGATATTTATGTAGCATTGTTCCAACATAGGTATTTTGACACAAAATGTGTCTTTTCTGAAATAACATACCAATTTTTTTCCATATTTCGATTCTACGCCTCAAATTATGCCTAAATATTACTAAATATTAAATTTTGTAAAATTTGGTGCGAAATTTACGGAGAAATTCAAAACTTGACGAATTTTTTTCAGTTTGCGCCAAGAATAATTCACTTGGCGAACTTCTTAATACATGGCAATCCATTTTCCTATCCCTTCCGTTGTGCAGGAGAGGAGAAAAAGTCACATGATTCCTACCTTTTTACATTGTGCAGCAGTGGAAAAAAAGTCACATCGTTCCTTTCAAATAATTTTAACAATGTGCGTAAACCACATTATATGTTATTATCGCTTTCAACAAATATGCCAAATTTTAAAAGACACCAACTTATAAATTCACGTATATCTTCGAAAATTTTGAATAAAAAGTTCTAATTTTTTGCAGGTATACTTAGAAATACATTTGCTTTAAGTTGATGGTAAAAATTTTATAGTTTATAATTCAAAATGTTTTTTCAAAAATTTATAAAAATTATTTAAAAATACAATTTTAAAATAAATCATAAAAAATGGACAAATTTTATTTGGAATGAACCTAAAATTCGAACTGTGTAAGAAGGAATCAAATAAGTTTAATGAAAAAAGAGATATTAATAAATACATACCAAATCGAATTAACATGGAGGAACTAAAATTTTGAGAGCTCATTTTTTAAAAACTACTCGCGCGATTTTTACAAAACTTGGCAGCTTGGCATCACTTGAGTCGTAGAATCGAAATGCGGAAAAAAATTGGCATGCCATTTCAGAAAAACTCCGATTTTGTGTCAAAATACCTATATTAGAACAATGCTACATATAAATCTAATACATATCCTAAGTCGCGCTTTCGAGATATGGAAAACGCAGTTTGAATTTCGTCAATCGGCCTAGTAAGACGGGAGATAATAGGACTGTACCCCCCTTTTTTTTGTGCAGTGTACCTTGGCCTTTTTCTTAAATGATATTTATAGTACGTTAAAGTTTAAATCATAAAGAAAGACTTTTAATGTTTTAAAGCAAAGTACTGCAAAAAATGTATGGCCCAATTAGAGAAAGAGATGGAGAATTTTGTTTAACAATGAAATAAATGTATAGAAGATACAAACAATCTAATATTGTTCGAGTCATCAAATCTTATCGCATCAGGTGACATAGACATATTTTTAAATGCGATGGTTTGAACTCTGTTAAAAGGGTGACCTTTGCAAATGTAGAGGGCACCAGAAAAAGAGGAAGACCTCGTACAAGATGGATAGAATGTATCGAGGCAGATCTCGGGATAGTGAAAATCAATCGTTGGCGGATCTAATCGAAACCGTTGGAGGAAGCCTGTTTAGATGGCCAGTGATAGGCTGTAATGCAATTGGAAAAGAAGAAAGTTGAAATCAGGTGTCTCAAACTGGTGTCCCTCGAAACAATTTTATACTGCAGGCGAAGTCATTTTAATAATGGTGATTTAAATATTTCAAAATTTCATTTATGTGAGTTTGCATTGTTTTCATTTCCATTAGAAACAAACATGAATAACACATTAGAAAATCCATAAATGGAGCTAATTCATTTACAATATAATATAACTAATATTAATATTGTATAGTGTCATATAACAATGTAATTTAACATATATACTCAAAGATTTGAATATACAGATTTGGTGAACTTTCATTCGTACTTTTGTAGAAATAAATAAGCTGAGTTACGAAATTTTGCACTAAGAATAATCGCTTTGAGTGGGAATGCATTTATATGTGTACAGCTTTATTATTTTTATAGTTAATAATTAATAAGTAAAATACCTTATTAACCGACGAGCATCAACAATCCATGATGAAGATAATTTATAGTAATTTCTCTAGAATCTACAAACTTTTTGAAATCGAAACACCACCCATTGTCACGCTGTAGTGAAAAATAAAGGCGTTTGTGATTATTTACCTATGAACATATGTACAGCATGTTTCGTATCGAATGGGACAAAAGAAAGCATACCTGTGAACGCTGTAATTACTTTATTGTGATAAATCAAATTTACAGTGAAACTACAGTCATGAACGTTTCTATAAATGTTCTATGTATGTCCCTCCGGCAAATATCTATGCTGTATTTTAGTTCCTGCCACACTCGGGATTGAATATTTTTTGTTAACGATTCGAGGACTTCAAGAATCCGCTGCTTCAGTTGCTGTAAGTCATGGAGAACTGGAGGTATGAACACTTTTTCTTTAACAAAACCTCATAGGAAAACATCACAAGGGATTAGGTCTGGGAATTTCAGTGACCAATAAAGCAATGCCATATTGTTTGACCCAGTACAGCCACTCCAGCGATGGTGTAATTATCGTTCAGGTACAAGCATGCTGTTTTATGCCAATAGGGTGGAGCACCGTCTTGTTGCAAAATGAAATTGGGAACCGGGTCCTTCAACTGAGAGAACAGCTACTCTGATAGCACAGCTTGGTAAATAAATGCAGCCGTCAATCGAATTTTCCACGAAGGAAAAAGGGACCAGAAACACGAGTGTTGGAAATGGCGCAGAAAATGTTCACCTTTCGAGAATCACACTCATGTTCCAGTACATCATGTGGATTTTCTATGCTCCAAAATCGTAAATCATGGCGATTAACTCGACCAGAAATGTAAAAAATGGCTTCATCCGTAAACACAACTTTGTTCACGAAATCGTCTACCTTCAACTTATTTTTAAAATTTTCACAGCTTTACGCAACGTTTTGTCGAATTGTAAACGTTTTTGTTACAATTCGACAAACCACACCGTTAGATGAGGCACACTGAGTCCAGAACTCGCGCGACGTGCTAATTTTGTCGGACTTCGCAAAAACGTTTCACGAATTTTTCCAACTACTTTGGTTTGGGCTGCTGTTCGTCCTAGGCTGGCTTTCTTACGCAAGCAGCTCCTATCCTGAAACTGCTTCACCACCGTTCGATGTTGTGACGATGTGGTGGTTCTTTAACAAATTTCGTGCGAAAATATCTTTGAACGACGATAATCGATAAATTTTCGGCGTATTTCAAAACACGATATGATTTCTCCTGCATGGATGGCATCATTTTGATTAATAGTGCCTCTATAAATCAGTTACAGAATTTCTACTGTGCTATTCTTTTTTGTCCCGTTCATTATGAAACACCCTGTATTTTTATTTACGCATTGAAGGAAAATTTGATAAATACGAGAAAAAATAAACTTTTATTATTTATTCTCAAGTTTTGTCCCACTTAATAAATTTCCTCTGAAAACTTAGACACTTCATAAACTTGTGGGTTTTACTTATTTAAATCCAATGTTCAATCTTAGAACCCCACAACACTAACAAGCGAATAATCGCTAAAGTGTGAGAATAAACACGTAGGACTTAAGAAGGGTTAACTACCCTTTATTTGTCAGAATAATTACAATCAACTCCTAACTCGGAGTGTACAGCAAAGCCTCCACTTGGGCTTGAACTTAAATAATTATGAGATTAAACTAAGCTTAACTAAAGCTATCTGAAAGGTATAGCCCAAGCTATCAGAATTCTAAGTAGTTGGCCCTAAATATTAATTAAATCGACGAAGCCAAGCAAAGGCCTAAAGCGAGCGTAGTATCCTAAGAGAACGTAGCCAAAAGGCAAACGCGCGCTAGCACGAAAATCAGACTCTCTCTCTCGAAGTCGACTTAAATAGTACTTTTACTCATTTGCATTAACTGCGTTTCTGAAATTACATTCTTGTAGGAAATTGTAAGCTGAAATTAGGATAGATAGAAAAGGTGCATAACTTGAAATAACTGTGAATAAAATTAGGATAAACCTTACAAAATTTTCATTTTTAGTTTAAATTGAAGTTAGGTAATGAGTAATTAAACATATGTTAAAATTATTTGGAAGAAATGTCAGTCTAAGAATTTAATATTTAGCCGTCAATATATTTGAATTACAAAACATAGCCAACAAAATACGATGCTCTCAATTATGCAATCTATCACCTCCGTAGGAATTGAGAGCCATTGCTCTTGTGAAGTAGTTGCAATCGAGGCAAGAGTTTGAAGATTAGGATTGAGAGCAGCTATACGTCTTCCTAAAGCATCCGAAACATTCTCTATAGGATTCAGGGCCGGTCATTGAGCTGGCCACTCCATAGGCTGAATTATTTGCTACTAAAGATAATCATCCACGATGCGAGCTCTGTGCGGTCTAAAGCTGTCTTGTCGTAGTAACCCATCACCTATCGCCTTAGCATAAGGACCCACATAAGCATCAAGGATAGCATCTCCATAGGCCTAAACATTTATGGTTCCAAGTGGAAAGGGCATGGAGGTCTGTGTGTCCACTCAAAGAGATACTACCTCAAGCACAGACACTGTCTCCTCCGTATGCATCTCTTTCACGGAAGTTTGATGGATGATAACGGGTTCCAGGTTCTTTCCAAATCAAATAGCGCCTATTATTGTTTTGGAGGCTAAATCTGGACTCATCCGGATTCAGCTCTCCATTGATCAGCTGTCCAGTGAACTTGTTGACGTGGTCACCTCAAACGTTTCCTTCTATGACGTGACGTGAGTGGCACACAAATGGCTGGTTGCCTCTCGAACATACCCCCTTCATAAAGCATTCTACGCATGGTTGACGTTGACACCAACCTTCCAGGGGTTGCAGCATGGGAGGATCTGAGATAAGTCGGAATTGTGGTTCTATTCCTTCGTGCGCATAACAAAAAATATCGGTCATCAGTGCTTGTCGTAGCGGTTGGCCATCCTTGGCTGAACTTCCTGGATGCCGAATCTGTGGTCAGAAATTGTTGCCAAACCACAGAAGGACTCATATTTAGCTATCTGGCCACTTCTGTCTCACTTTGTCCTGCCTCTAGTCTCCCAATAGCTCTACATCGCAGTTCTTCGGTCAAATGATATGCCTGGGGGTCATTGTTACAAATTGGCTATCCCAGATTTTTTATCTCAGTATCACAGCGAATTTGAAGGCTTGCTCTGAAAAATGCAATTTTATCCCCCTTGCAGATGAAGTATTTCGATTGTAGCGCCACGTATTTGCATACTGCAGTTTTACTTAGCAATTCTTATTTGATAGCATATTCAAATTTTATACGGACTGGCTTTTTTTTAACGGGTTATCGCTATGTTTGGTATTTTTCTGGAAATTTTGGGAACCAGTGTATATGTAATAATTCCGGAAGCATAGAAGAGGAATCAGCTTGCAGTCGCTGTGACCGAGGATGGATAGATATTTTGATGCTCAGTTAACACCGATACTTTTAGCAGCTTTCGATAGTCGCGTGGAAAGATGGCAGAAGATGTTGTCACAACAAGTTCAGCTAATTATTATTTTTATTTCTAGGCACATTAGAATTATTCTTCGTAGACAATATATTTTCAATAATAAACAATTACAATAGTTTCTCATATACATAAGTTAACAATGGCGACATCCATTTAGACGGAAAAGCAGAGCAGCGAGGATATTTTAGCAGTGACAGAAGCTAGGAAAAGAACGATGTAATTAACTGCCAGAGGTATTTATCCCAGAGCAGGTGCGATTCTGGAGACAAGCTGTGATTTGTTAATATTAGTTTTGGTTGCCCTTTTCCGTAGCGTTACATAACGTAGAAAAACCTCGAATTTGGGAGAACAGATGAATTTAGGGGGAGAGTACCAAATTTAGAATGTTAATTTTGTGGTCGCTAATTTTTTTTAAGCTATCGTATTTTGTTATATCTTAGATATATATATGTACATTTGGTGCGGCTGACTGCAACGAAAAAGGGAGGGGCATAACTAGATGTTATAGCAGTCCCATACAAAATTTCAATGTTTGCGGTTACTCGCTTTTGAGTTCTGTAAGATACATACATACGTACATTCGTGCGTGCCTTCATAGAGACTTCAAGAAAAAGAATCTCTTCTGAATCCATTTTACAGCCTGTTTTGGAAAAGGGAGTTTTTTATTCTGTTTATACGTACAGATGTCACACAAAAACATCGGACAAAAGAATTCGAGAATGGTCAAAATGCATATTTTCGTTGAAATATGATACCCCAAATTCTTCTCGATTACGATGCTTCTTTTATTTCGTACAAGAAAGTGAAAAGGAAAGTGTATAAAAATTCTCATATTTCATGCTTTGCCTAGAAACACCAAGCATTCTATATAAGATGCCTAGGTACTATATAAAATGCCGACATTTCATACATCGCCGTTGACATACAGATTTAGAAAATTAGCCAAGATTTAGCAAACGAGGCTATTAATTTAAGATCGAATTTAATGTTTAAAGATACATTCGACTTTTGAAATGTTGCGTCGTTCTGTATCATATAACATTGAAGGATTCTTACATTTTTCGCTTTTATCAGGAAACATTAAATTAGATAACAGATAAAGCAGTTCTTTACCAACTTCCCTTATCTACTGCTTTCAATTATCCCACTGAAATCAGTTACAGGATAATGAAATTCTAACATTGTACTGTAAAGCTGCAAATGTTTGTGTCAGCAAAACAACAAGTACGCAGTAAAGAAAAAGCATGTCCCTGAGTAAATTCTATTGCACACAGATAATAAATTAAACTATAATGAAAAGTGAAACGCACACAATTGAAACGCACACGTATAGTACACACCATTGAACATGAAGAACTGTTTTCTGGAGGAAGATGAGTAAACGATGGAGTACAATTAAGTGGCACTTATAATTGATTTAATATGTGTTGTATAAAACGAAAATTTGAATTTAAAATTTAGCCAAAAAAAAGCAATTTTACCTTGGCTTAGGTCCGTGGTCTAAAACCGGCAAACCCCTGAAGCAATTTCATGAGGCCTACGAATCCATTTCCCATAAATTGCTTAGCATTATTATGGTATTAATTATTATGACAAGAATTTGAAGAAAAGTATAATATGTTAATGATTTGGAGTCCAATTTTACATTACTTTCGATATGCTTAAAACGAACGTGACGAAACGCCGCATAAAATATATACAAATGAAGCTACTTGTACTGAAATATAAATCTTTTTGATACTTTTCAAAGATAAATACCCTCAGAAGTTTTGCATTAGGACTAATCGCTTTATTTGGGGGACATTTATATGTAAAAAAAAGAAAAAAAAAATGAAAGCTTTCAGAATTTACATTACGCCCAAAGGGACTTTTTTAACGTTTCGTGTGTTTTATTAAATA
This sequence comes from Stegodyphus mimosarum, assembly GCA_000611955.2. Taxonomy (NCBI): domain Eukaryota; kingdom Metazoa; phylum Arthropoda; class Arachnida; order Araneae; family Eresidae; genus Stegodyphus; species Stegodyphus mimosarum. The sequence goes on from KK122350.1 coordinate 44,868, forward strand.
TCATATTCTTTGCAATTGAACCAGAAAATTGAATTCAACAGCAATATTGGAAAACAATTTTAAAATGAGCATATCTTTAGAATTTCGAATACATAGTCTCGCGCGCTGGAGATATTTTTTTTTTCGTACAGTGTTGCCATTGCTCGCTTTGAAATCTCTGAGTTTGTTAATCAAAAATTCTTTAGAGTTTTACAAAATATGAAAATGATAATAAAACAAATTCCAAATTTCAAATTTGTGCGCATATTCGCAGGAGGATTACGTTATTCAAAATTTGATAGCTCTAGGTACCGTTTATTTATCACAATGCGAGAAACATATATACATTTATGCAGATTCTTCATTATTTAATTTCTTTAAATATAATACAAGGCTCTTATATCTAGTGGCAACAATTTGAGAAATGAACCGACATTTATTGTGAACCAACGCAAAATGCCAAAAGAAATTAATAGTCCTCCTGGTCAAATTGCCCCTTTGAACTAAAAAAAGACAGAGAGAGAAAATTCTACATCTCCCCTTCTACTGAATCGATTGACGACATTTAACTTGAATTTTTCATGTCTCGAAGCGACATACCGATGTTTTTCCATATTTCGATTCTACGATTAATTGTGCCAAGTTTTGTGAAAATCGCAGGAGTAGTTTGTAAAAAATTAGCTCTCAAAATTTAAGCTCCTCAGTGTCAATCGAATTTATATATTTATAAATCTAGCTGTCTTTTTTTAAACTTACTTCATTCCTTTTCTTTAATATTTCGAAATTCAGGCTCAATCCAGATAAAAGTCGAGGATATTTTCTGATTTATTTTTTTTTAATTTGTATTTTTGGTAATTTAAAAAATATTTCGAAAACATTTTTTAATTATAATTATTCTTGGCGCAAACTGAAAAAAATGCGTTAGGATAAAATTTTTAATTTCTCGGTAAATTCCTCACCAAATTTTACAAATTTTGATATTTAGGCATAATTTGATTCAACTGAAATATAAAAAAAAATTCGGTGTGTCATTCTAGAAGGAGTCCGATTTTGTGTCAAAATACCTATGTTAGAGGAACGGTATACAACACAAACAATTATTTTTGTTTGTTACTCTTTACGATACAAATACATTGACAATTAAATATTAAATTATCAGGTTGACATTTATTTCAAATAATTCTTCCTACATGTTTAATTAATTATAGTATAATTTACTTTAATTTAAACTAAAAAAATGTTATAAAAGCTTCCTTAACTTTCAAAGAAAAAAAAGCTTTTCAAGTGCGACAGAACTTGCGCATTAATAATGATAACCTACTCTATTTCTATTGTTTATTAATTTTTTCTTCTATGCTTAAATTAAAATACACATGTTTGCATGTAAATAATTATAAAAGTCTTTTATTTCTTACTTCAGCTTGTTTGCTCACAAGCGTTCGCACGGTAAAATCGCTAAACATTGCTAGATGAACTTGGGTTCGATTCCAGGTGAAAGGCCTGCCTCCATGGGCGTTTTCCTGGCTTTTCCCATGTATAAAGTGTATACAATCCCGTTTCCCTTAGATAATCCTGCACAAAGGCATCCCTTATCCCTTCTCTTAGGCAAAGAGTTTTCGAGTGTTTTGCCGTAATCATATAAAACAGTCTTACTACAGTTTGACACTTGATAGTGTTTCGATTCTTATAAAGTCTGTAGCGTTGGAGAGAAATAACTAAAAATTATCTTTATCATTGATTGTAAGTGCTCAGCGCTCACTACGGTTTTTAATTTCGTTTCGGCATTTCGCGTTGATTTACTACAAGCCTTCTTTCTCTTTTGAAATTGCCACCACCAAATATTATCGCCCTGTATTACATTTAAAAAAATTAAATAATGACAAATCTGCATACATGTATGTATGTTTCTCGCATTGTGATAAAACAACGGTACCTAGAGCCACCATCAAATTTTGAATAACGTAATCCTCCTGCGAATATGGGCATCGGGAAACCCAAATTTGAAATTTGGAATTTGTTTTATTATCGATTTCATATTTTGTAAAACTTTAACGAATTTTTATTAATAAACTCAAGGATTTCAAAACATGCAATGGCAACGTTGTACAGAAAAAAAAACATTTTAATCTCCAGCTAGCGAGACTGTGTATCGGAAATTCTAAAGATATGCTCATTTTAAAATTATTTCGCGATATTACTGTTGAACTGAATTTTATTGTTTAAGTGCGAAGAACATGATATTTAACAAATAAAGGTTGCACACAAAATGTTAAAAAAACGCCCCTTTGGACGTAATTTAAAATCTAAAACCTTTCAAATTAAATTTTTTTAAAATTATTATTATTATTATTATTATTAATTTTAAGCTGTGTAAATAATCCGCTCACATATAAATGCTTTCCCGAACAAAGCGATAATTCTTAGAGTAAAATTTCGCAACTGATTTAAATTTTGAAAGTCGGAATAAAAATTAATCAAATCTTTGGATAGGATTTAGATCATACTGTGAATTAATTTAACTTCATTTAATGATTTTCTGGTATGTTATTCATGTTCATTTTTAATGGTAATGAAAATAATGTAAACTCAGAGTTCAAATATTTAAAATCTGCAAATCTTTATAATACTGTATTTGCAACAAATTCATAACTGAAAAATATTCGCTGGCCACATAAAGTTGCTTCTGGGGCCGCATGCGGCTCGTCATTTTAAGGCCAGTGCTACGATTATTCGTAACAGGGTGATTCTTTTTTATATATCCACGGGGATCCTTGTTGATTTAAGCAAACAGTACATAAAAGGAAAGTTTTGAGAAGACTATATAAAAATGACAAAAACACGCGAAACAATGTTCCCGATTATTCAGAAAAGAAGTATTATTAGCGCCATCTTGTGGCAGTAATATTGGTAAGAAGAGTGCCAAACTATTTAATGTCGGTTTATTGACTCATCACCTAAAAGTCAGCAAATTTTAAAACGCAATACTTGAAAGCTTGTAAAGGAGTAACAAAGCTAACTACCTCATTAACTAAAATTTAACCTGTATTACTCAATTATTATTTGTGTATTACTTACCTATATTACAGAATTGTTATTTGCAAAATCCTAAAAAATCTGATCGTCGAGAAGATTACTGATCTCATCCAAAGAACCATTGCGCTTTGCCACCAGATTAGTCCTACGTTATGATATGTGTATTATTAGAGCAATGGCGTTGACGAAATATGTTTGTTATTAAGCAAGAGGTTTCCTTTTAAACAGAGTCTATAAAACTGCTTTTGTTGCTGAATTGTTCTTGTTAATGGTTTCTTTACTCTTTGGGTGCTGCAATATTTCAATTTAAGAATAACTTCATGCTGTTGTTTGCAGTTTGAGGACCGAATAATTTTTTTTTTTTTTTTTTTTTTTAATTTTTAGCAAAAGCAGCAAAAATGCAGTGGAAGAAATTACGAGACAACTTTCGCGAAGCTCTGAAGAGGCAGAAAGATTCGAAATCAGGTGGTGGTCGAATGTGGAGGTACCAGCAACAGATGGAATTCTTAATTCCTTACATGCAGAGTAAGACCCAAGATTTCAGAGAAGACAGCGACAGAACTTCTGGCGATGGTAACGAAATAGTTCCTTACTTGGAGGACAGCTCCTACAAGCGATCATCTTCATCTTTTGACCCAAGTGTAGACGAGGAAGGCAATGATTCGGTTTCTTCGCTGCCCAGAAGGAAACGAAAATTGGGCGCCGCTTCCTACTTCGATGAACAGAAAAATGAGAAAGAAGATAGAGACTTCAATCGAAACGCTATTGTACCAGGTAATGCCTTATTAGACTTTTTCTCCAGCATGTACAATACAACTGAAGAACTTCCTCCGCACCTGCAAATACAGGTCAAGAGGAAGGTGTTCGAAATTGTTACAGAAGCGGAGGAAACGGCTCTCGTGTTTCAGCAACAACAGCAAGAATACGATGTTCATAATTTCTTATAAAATTTCATGAGCTTTATGAAAGTCATTAAAACTTTAATTTTGTCTATGACCATTGTTTATTTTACTATAACTCCTTGTTTCTTTCTTTTCCCTTTTTTTCCCTCCTGTCCCCTTTTTAGCAAAAAAGAGCGTTAGCCTTGAAGGGCTATTAGTCTCGAAACGATATTTTGCGTATGTTCGCTATAAATGGCATACCACTTTTTAAATTGTTGGCACCAAATATTATCGCCCTGTATTATATTTAAAGAAATAATGAAGAATCTGTATGAATGTATGTATGTTTCTCGCATTGTGAAAAAACGGCGGTATTTGATGGCAGTAGCCATCAAATTTTGAATAACGTATTCCTCCACTCGAAAATGGGTTCCTGGAAGCCCAAATTTAGAATTTGTTTTATTACCTATTTCATATTTTGCGCAACTTTAACGAATTTTTGATTAACAAACTCAACGATTTCAAAGCGAGCAATGGCAATACTGTACGAAAAATAACACTTTTTTTCTCCAGCGTGCGAGACTGTCTGTCGGAAAATCGCAAATTTAAGCTGTTTTTAAATATTTTGTGATACTGCTGTTGAATTGAATTTTATGTTGTCTAAGTGCGAAGAAAATTGTAATTAATAAATGAAGGTAACACACAGAACGTTAGGAAAACGCTCCTTTGGGCGTAATATAAAATCTGAAAGCTTTCTGATTTTTTGGGGGTAGGGGGGGAATGATGAATCATTCTTGCAGTGAGACTCGCGCAAGAATAATTCTGGAGATTTCTTAGTCATCAGAATTCTTAGTAAAAATTTTTATTTTAAAATAATTCTTAAGTTTTTAGTCCACAGGGGCTTTGTTCCTGAAGGACTATTGTTTTCGTTTCGACATTTTGCGTCGGAAACATTAAATGCCGGTTCACTTTTCAAATTGTTGCCGCCAAATATTGCAGCCTTGTATTATATTTAAAGAAATTAAATAATGAAGAATGTGCATAAATGTATGCACGTTTCGCGCATTGTGATGAAACGATGGTACCTAGTGCCATCGAATTTTGAATGACGTAATCCTGCTGCGAATATGGGCATCTGGAAGACCAAATTTGAAATTTGGAATTTGTTATCGATTTCATATTTTGTAAAACTTTACAGAATTTTTGATTAACAAACTCAAGGATTTCAAAGCGAGCGATGGCAACGTTGTGCAATAAAAACATTTTTGTCTCCAGCGCGTGAAACTGTGTATAGGAAATTCTAAAAATATGCTCAATTTAAAATTATTTTGCGATATTGCTTTTGAACTGAATTTTATAATTTGAATGCAAAGAACATGACATTTAATAAATAAAGGTTGCACACAAATCGTTAAAAAAACGCCACTTTGGACGTAATTTAAAATCTGAAACATTTCACTTTTTTAAAAAAAAATATTTTTCGTCAAATTTAAATACATCCTTTGCACAACCGCTTATTGGTTTGGAACATAGATCTGGGTTTAAGACTTAGATCTTTGAGTTGACTCCCAAAATCAAGCAAGCTTCACTTAGGGTTCGAATGTTGGTTTAAAACCTAGATCTTTGATGCCTCAAAGATCTAGGTTTAAAACTTAGATCTTCGAGTTGACCCCCAAAATCTTTTATGCTTCATTTAAGATTCGATAGTTCATTTAAAACAGATCTCTTATATCTCAAAAGTCTAGATTTAAAACATATCTTTAAGCTGACCCGCAAAATAAAATAAGCTTCGCTTAGGATTCGATAGTTGATTTAAAACTTAGCTCTTTGGGTTGATGCCCGAAATCAAGTAAGCTTCACTTCTTTGGGTTGTTGTTAATTCGATAGTTGGTTCAAAATATAGACCTTTCATCTAAAGTTCTATGTTTTGAACCTTTAATCTAAAGGTTTAATCTGAAGTTTTAATCTAAAGACCTTTAATCTAGAGGGCTATGTTTTGAACCCTTAATCTAAAGGTCTATGTTTTGAACCTTTAATCTAAAGGTCCATGTTTTGAACCAACTATCGAATCTTAAGTGAAGCGTACTTGATTTCGAGGATCAACCCAAAGATCATTTAGGATTCGATTGATTTAAAACACAAACCTTTGATCCCCAGATCTAATTTGAATTTTGGAGTTGATCGCTCAAAGGAAATAAACTTACGACTCGATTAAAGGTTTAAAACCTAGATCTTTTTAAAACTTGTATCTCTGAGGGTTTCGCTAAAACCAAATAAATTTCACTTAGGATTCTTATTCAGTTAATGATTTCTGCCAACCTGTTCGATTTTTAACAATTGTTTTAAAATTCGTTTTTGCTTGAAGATGAGATTTTGGAATTGAAAATATGTTTTTAGTATTTATTGTAATAATGATAGTATTTTTGATGATTTCAATATTTTTAAAATCCCTAGTAATGTATGCAATATAGTCCCAATATGTGAATAGAAAGCACTTTTTTGGGGGGGAGGGTTAATTGATGGTTTTAGGTACTTTTTGTCTTCTACCTCTGCTGGAGCTGTCTTGGATTTTTTTCTATTCTATAGTATGAGTTTTTTTCGTCAGCATTTTTCACTTTTGCAGCTGAAGGAACAGGTTCTGTTGAACCTTTGAAAGTATAATACTACAAATTCATGCACGCTATGCTGATTCTTGTTGATAATTATTGTTTTTAACATTTATTTTTCGATGTATTCTTTTTCATTATAATAGTTCTATTCTCACTTTTTTCTAGTTTGTTAATAAAACTCACCTTTTTGTAAATCGTGAAATATGCAATGTTTTTCTTTTCATTCGACTATCAAAATTTAAAATTATCATCAAATTTTTTAAATAATAATAGTAACATTCTTAATAATATAAATATTCTAAATAAATTAAGAAAAGCGAACGATGTATTAAAGCGAAAGTTTAAACAAAAAAATAAACGAAAGTGGAAAACACCCGCGAAGCTATCTTCTGAATATTGAGAAATGAAATATTAACAGCGCCATCTTATGACAGGAATATTAGTGAAAACGGTGTCGAATAATTTAATGCCGTTATATTGACTGATCACCTAAAAGTCATCAAATTTTAGAATCCAATACTTGAAATCTTATTAAGGAGAACAAAGTTAAATACATCATTAATTAAACTTCAATAGCTATTTTAATTCTTTTCATTAAAAACGTATTTTTACATTTATCTGTGTTAAAATTAATACAAATTAAGAATTCATTGTAAATCTATGTCAACAGTAACAAATTTAAATAACTTAAAGTATCCGAACATGTTCAGAGTGCATTTCTTTTTCCGAAAATGCAGTATAGGTATACGGTTATTCATTAATTTATACAAAAATTAAATATGCATTATCAAGATTTAATATAAAAGGTGGTCATAAAAACTTCCCCGATATATGAATATCTAGCGGCTTATTCGCTCAGCTAGTCGAAATGAAATTTCGAATAGTTTTTTCAGTTGTTATTTGACGGTATGCGTCCGAGTTTGTGATGATTTAAAACAATAGAGTTCTTACGGTTCTTACAGTGAAAAAATTTCGAAATTTTCGAATGGCAACACCTATTTTTGCTTTTCCGCACAAACTGATCAGCGATTTAAAACCATAAATGTTGTTGGAACGATACACATATGACCAAAATTGCCGGTTTAAAACATTTGCAGAGAAGAGCATTGCAAAAGACCATTAACAAAACAAAAGCGGAAAGGGAAAACAACTTTTATTGGAATTACAAGCTTTCAACGTACACAAAGCTTCACAATAGAGTCATCTACGTAACTAAAGTTTCGTGGCCTTCGCGATCCTCCGACCTTGCTCCGATGGATTTCTGATTCTGGGATTATTTAAAATCTAAGGTATACACATCATATCTACGAGATTTGTCAAAATTGAAAGATTCTATAAAACTTGGAAATATACAGATTTCTCCTTCGATGTTATGCTCGTTAAAGTTGCCCGCATGTAATGCGTTATTGTCTGCGAAGGTAGACACGTTGGAAACTTACAATTCCAGCGAAAGTTGCTTTCCTTCTCCTCTGTTATGTTGTCACTGATCTTACGAGTGGTGTAGCACCAGGGTGCCTGTCCTTTACAATGATCTTCTTTGTAAATGTTTATGCCGGCAATTTTCGTCATACGTGTATCGTTCGATTTCTGGTTTTCAATAAGCTGAATCTAACGATAAGCCGCTACGATTTATATATCGGGGAGATGTTTTATGACCACCCTGTATATTATTATTATTACTTTCCTGCAAAAATATTAAATATATATGAAATTTTAATCAAATTTTAAAAAATTGAAACAACCTGCATGGAAGAATATTGAAGTTACATAAAAAAGTAGTACAAAATAAGTTATATGCTTTTATCCCTCGAGAATGATACGTAATTTTAATGATCGAAGTTTTTTTACGAGATTTTTCAATAAATTCCGAGCTATCATTATTTTAATAACAGGCCACAATTTCAAACATATTTACAGTATAAATATTCTGGTATGTCATTCTCTAGATAATTATATAGTATAGATTAAATGCACAATGTTTTACAAAAATAAAACCATAACATCGAGTTTTAACAAAAGTTACCCGCCACCGCAAATATCGTCTGCGCAACCAGCTGTCTGATCCAAAAGGGTATTGGCTATGGATAGGTTGGTTTGTTCTAGAGAAGATGTGAAAAAATTCAACAATTACTTTGCTTTCTACTCTCTGTGTATTGTACACATTGTTCTAGATTGCAGTTCCATAGTAATTTTGTAGTTTGTCAATAAAGAATCCGTTAGTGAACGACGTTGACCGGCCTACCAAGAATTTTTCGTTTTCCCTTCAGTTTTCTAAGCCTGGAAGCACCGGCGCTTCCGCATGTGACCCACGGCATCATACTTGGTGACACTGTTTACAAAATAAATATCTTTCACTTTATAAATCACTTTCAAAAACATCTTCTGCTGATGAACAATGTTTTAGCTTTGGTTCACTCGATGTAGCTTTATTAGCATTATTTTCGATTTCCTTCGCAACGCGTTATATAAATTTGTTCCTTATATATTTATGTTTTCGATTACGGCTTTGATTTTTTTTATCACACATAACTAACTTTTAACTCAAGTGTTATTAAAAATAATCAAGGAATAAGATAAACATAATTGCAATATGTAATGTTCTGAATAAAATTCAAACTCATATGCTAGCTTGAAACAAACGTTTTCAATATGTAAGCAATAAAAATTTGTCTTTTTTTTAAGTACTTTCATGTCACGCTGATGACAGATAAGATTCCTTAAATTTCCTCTCTTTAAAGGCCTTTTAAATTCTAATTTAAGGGAAAAAAACTGTTTAACTGTTTACGTTTATTTTGACACTTTTGAGCTCTTTAAATGCGGTCTGCCGGTGATCGCATCTTTATGTAATCCTTAATATCTCGGTATGAAATTAACATTTATACAAAAGCAGACCTGTTTTGGAAACCTAAATAAAAAATCTGTGCAATGAATACATAGAAGAAAATTGGCACTTTTTAGCCAAAATTGGTCTTTTGAATGTGTTCGGATACTTTAGGACAAGGCTATTATTAAAGAAAATAAGACAAAGATATAGAAATAAAGATATTTTGACAAATGTGCGTAAGTATTCAATATTTCAATCGCTTTGGTTCGTATGTAATATTAAGTTTTCAAATGTGCTTTGCTGTAGAACAAAATTTGCTCACCACTGGTCTTTACTTTTATACTATTTTATTTTTATTACCTGTTCAAAACTAAATTATGAAACATATCAAAACTCAGTTTATAATTTTATGAAAATTTCAAAACTTCCTTTTTTTTTTTTTTTTTTTTAATTTTAAAAAATTCCTTGTTGTTTTTTTTTTTTTCAAGTTTACATGCAATTTGATGCTCAGCAATACTTACGTACTAGTACATTCCAAATACAAGTTATGAATGCATTTGACGCTAATCGATTTATAAATACAGAATTTTTTTTAAAAACAGATTTAAACAGAGTAGATATCCTAAGCTCCCGAAGGGAAATTTGTGTTGCTGCTGCCATCTAGTGGGGATTGTAAAACACACAAACTAAAGTAATTTTTTTTTATTATTTTTTTATTTTTTGTTGACGTTGTATGCAATACTCTATATCTTTCAATTTGGAATTTTCGAATAAAGTGAGCAAATAATTGTTCTTTTCGATATATCAACAACGCATAATTCCACAAATTTTAGTTAGCTTTGCAAAAATATACTGTTTAATATATAAGTTTGTAAAAATACAAATTTACTATATCAATTTCTAACTTTTGAAAAGGTTAACATTATAAATATTTTGTAAATATGCATGTAATTGTTAAATGTGCCTTTATTTATTAAGAGTGATGAAGTAAAGCAATTGAAAGAGAATAGGAAACAATTACTCTTGAACGCAGTGTCGGTTTAAGCTCATTTCGGGCCCTGAGAACAGCTCTACGGCCCCCCTTGGCACTGGCGGTTCCAAGGAGGGGACTTTAGATTCCCTAACAAATGAAACAAAATTTTAATGTTTAATTTTTATTGTAAAAATATATATAAAAACAAAAACAAAAAAACACTATTCTTATAAAAATAAAAAAAATAAAAACAACATTCTTAAATATAGCATAAAAAAATCTGATGTACATCATATGACTTCCTCGAATGGAATATTAAATTATACGCATTTTTTCTTGCATTTCGTTTAAACGTCTTGAACTGAATTAAATCTACTTCATCGATAGCTCATAAACCACAACAGAATAAATGCACTCTTTAAAATTCCCTATATTTGTTTACCATAGCGACACTCTGACGCTAGGTTTACTTAACAGCGTTACATCTCATTCATTTTATAACTCAGAATGCACAAAAATTATATCATCTGAAGAATTATCTAATCGTTGCCACATGTTCTATTTAAATACAATAATAAATATAAAACGATGTATTAAAGAAATTAAAAAAACAAAAAAGGAGACAGTATTTCACAGATGATTCAATATTTCTCATTCAATTAATTCAGTTCTCACTTCACGACAAAGCAAAAATACATAAAAACTCAAAATATCTATATTAAAAAATAAGAAGTGAATCTTAAACACTTATTTCCTCGAATAAATTCCAGAATGGATTAAGCATGATTTAATTCGCACTAATAAAAGAAGCGTTATCTTTGTTGTTGGGAAGCTTAGTTTCTCTAGATTGGCAACAAATCCACTATTCTGCTAAGTTTCAAAAGTAAACAAATATGGCCGCTATGGCCAAAATAATTAGGCTTAGCCGGACTTAAACAATTTTGAAATTGTTGATAATTCTGCAATTATAACATGCAGATTAACTAAAGGCATAAAAACCTTAACCAGAAGATAAGAACAACATAATTCAATCATTTTTAAAGCAAAACGTGCGCAATTTAGCATCATATTAGAATAAAAAACTGAGCTCATTGAGCCGAGTAACTGAGTGGGTTTCTAAATTTCTTATTATGTCTTTACTGATATATATATACTTTTGGTGTGGCCGATTGCAACCAAAAAGGGGGGTGCACATCTATATCTTATAGCAGTCCTATATACAAAATTTCAATGTGCTGTGGCTACCCGTTTTTGAGTTATGCAAGATACATAAATACATACGTACGTACGTACGGAGACCATGAAAAAGTCTTTTCTGAATCCATTTTGAATGTTTTATAATTCGTTTGGAAAAATAGAGTCCTTTATTCTGTCCTTACGTACAAATGCCACGCAAAAACATTGCTAAATTGATTTCGATAGCGGTCAAAATGGATATTTTCGTTGAAATATGGTATTCGGAATTTTTCGTGATTCGGAATTTTTCGTGCACACCGCATGACTTCCTTGTCCGGAATATTAAATTATACGCAATTTTCCTGCATTTCATGTAAATATATTGAGTTAACAGTTAACGAATTTTGAATTAATTCTACTTCGTCGATAGCGCATAAACCACAACAGAATAAATGCACTCTTTAAAGTTCTCTGTATTTATTTACCATAGCCACACTTCGGCGCTAGGTTCACTTAACAACTCTACACCTCATTCATTTTATAACTTAGAGTGAGCAAAAATTATAGCATATCAAGAATTATTACAAATTCTATTCAAATACTATAATAAATCTAAAACGATGTATAAAAGAAATTAAACAAATAAAAAAGAAACATTTTTTTACAGACGAGTCAGCGCCGCTTACCTAATGCGCATGCGCTACTAATTAATTCAGTTCTAACTTCGCGGTAAGGCAAAAATACATAAAAATTCAAAACATTTGTATTAAAAATTGAAAGATATAGAAAAACATAAAACACCAAGTATAGTTAAAACAATTAAGTTAACTATTTTTACAATTAAAATTACAATTTGTACGCAAAAACCAGCTAATAACTTAAATGATAATTCCAGAATGAATCAAGCATAATTTAATTCGCAGTAATAAAAGAAGACGTTTACTTTGTTGTTTGATGTTTACTTTGTTGATAAGCTTAGTTTCTCTAGATTGACAACAAATCCACTATTCTGTTAAGCTTCAAATATAAACAAATATGGCTGCTCTCATAATCAAAAATTAGGCTAAGCTGCACTTAAAAAATTTTTAATTTTTTGATAATTCCACAATTACTGCATGCAGGTTAACTCAAGCCATAAAAATCTTAACCGAAAGATAAGAACAACATAATTTAATCATTTTTAAAGCAAAAAAACCATGCACCATTTACAAACTTATAAGAACAAAGAAACTAAGCCGAGTGACAGAGTGATATATATATATATTATATTTATATACTTTTGGTGCGGCCGATTGCAACCAAAATGCGAGGTACACATCTACATGTTATATCAGCCCTATATACAAAATTTGAACGTTCTGAGATTACTCGTTTCTGAGTTATGCGAGATACATAAATACATACGTACGTAACGTATGTACGCACAAACGCCACGAAAAAATCTCTTCAGGATCTATTTTAAAGCAATTTTATAATTTTTTTGGAGAAAAAGAGTCTTTTATTCTGTTTTTACGTATGAATGTCACTCAAAAACATCGTTAAATTGCATACGATAGCGTTCAAAATAGATACTTTCGTTGAAATATCATACCCGAAATTTTTCGCGATTACAATACTTCCTTTTTACTTCGTACAACGAAATGAAGACAAGCAAAAGGATTATATAATTTTAAAATACTTCAAAAATAAACATAATTTTGAAATACTTAAAAAATAAACATAATTTTGAAATACTTAAAAAATAAACAAAGCGTTTGAATTTATTTCCCTTGTTCATTTTGACACTTTTTACTTCCTTGTACGAAGTAAAAATGAAGTATTGTAATCGCGTAAAATTTCGGGTATCGTATTTCAACGAAAATATCGATTTTGACCGGTATCGAATGCAATTTAACGATGTTTTTCAGTGACATCTGTACGTAAGGACAGAATAATCGACTCTTTTTTCCCAAAAACATTATAAAAATGGTTTAATATAAATTCTGAAGAGATTTTTTTCGTGGCATCTGTGCGTACGTACATACGCATGTATGTACGTATGTATCTTGCATAACTCAAAAATGATCAAAAATGAGTAGCCTCAGAACTTTGAACTTTGAGAACTTTAGGACTTCTATAGCATGTAGATGTGCACCACCTATTTAGGCCGCACCGAAAGTATGTATATATATATATATATATATATATAATATATAAGTATATTATATATAAGTATATAGTAATATAACTTATATATAGTAATA
>KK122350.1:58606-76160 GCA_000611955.2 Stegodyphus mimosarum
CCACTCTGTTACTCGGCTCAGTGAGCTCGGTTTCTTTATTCTTATATGTTTGTAAATTGCGCATTTTTTGTTTTAAAAGTGATTGAATTAGGTTCTTCTTATCTTCCGGTTAAGGCTTTTATGCCTTTAGTTAACCTGCATGAGCGCTGTGAGGTTTCAGTTTTAAATTAATTGTGTTAATATTTACAATGCATTTCACCCAATGATAATGATTTGGGCTTTTATTTCCACATTGTATCAAAAAAGGAAATTAATATTTCCTTCTCTATATATTATTGAAGTGAAGAATGAATGAATTTAAAGTTATGTACGTTTTGTAATAAATACGATATCGCTTATTATTTTATTGTATATCTGAAAGGAATCTGATTTAAATATAAATTATTTACATAATCTTTGTAACAAAAATTACATAATAAAACTTAATAATTACATAACAGGATGAATGGAAGACCTATCATATAGTAGATTTGCACAGGCTGTAGCATTCATTATTTTAATTAACCAAATTATTTTTAGTTTGAACTTTCCTATCGATATCTCAAAGTTTCAGTTGCTGCCCGAATTTAGCGCGAGCGAGATATTTATGCAAATCGCATATATCTGTTAGCAGTTTAAAAGACAGGAGTTAACGAAGGGAAAGACAGAGCCTTGGATTTATCGCCGTAAGGCTGTGCGCGCAAAGATTTCCTCTGTCTACTGAAAGTTCGCCTTCATAGGCATTTGCAATTACCAGTGTTGGCTAGTGAAATTCGCATTATTGCATTTCACTAAGAGTTAAGCTTCCCTCGCCGTCCTACTTAACCTAAGTTAGGGAATTGAAATTTGTTAACACATTTTATTTTCATATTATTTTAGTTCAGCCCAAGTAGTGGCTTACTCTCAAATTTGGAGAGTTGTAAATATTTGAATTAAAGGGTCACTTTTAAACCCTCCTTCTGACTTTGTAGTTCTTCAACACTAAAGGACATAGCCTAGATTTGCTCACTGTCCTCCACATAGGGTTTCACAGCTTATGCTCACGAAGAAAGTCAAGAGATTGAAGGAGAAACCTTATACTGGCGCCCGAACATTTAAAATGATGGAAGGAAGTTGGAATATGCCTACTACATCCCAGAATACAGCTGCAATGCCTGATGGATTTGGATTCATAGTGGAAACCATCAGAGCAGCCATGAAGCCGGCAGTAGTTTTTGATGCCAGAGGACCTGTGAACACATTCCTGGAAAAATTAGAAGCGCATTTTTTGCTGTATCCAGTTCCGGAACATCAGAAGGTCATATTAGCGACAGGAGCATTGAGGGGCCAAGCAGCGACCTGGTATAAGTGCATCGGAAAATGTCTGCTGGGAGAACCAGGAACGCCGACTTACACGTACGAGAATTTTAAACTAGCAATTTTGAGAGCGTTTCCTGTGGTTAAAGACCGTGCGAAACTCGAAGCTGAGTTGTTTAGCAAGTATCAACAGCGGGTGGATGAACTATCGGAATTTATTTTGAGAAAAATACAAGTCTTTAAATTATTGTATGGCACGAGGCCGGACCCGGAGATTATCCAGATAATCCTGCCCAGATTGTTACCATCTATACAAGATTTCATGGAGCTAAGAAATCCCGTGACGCTGGACAAGCTGTTTGAACTCGCCGTGCAATTCGAGAGCCGGCGAGCGGCCGAAAATCAACGGAGACAATCGTATGAACAGCGGCTGCAGGGGAACCAGAATGCCGAAGGAAGAAACAGACGATGGCCGAGAACTACTGGTACCAGTCAAAATGCGAGCGGTCAACCGCGCCAAGTACAGCGCCAACAAAATAATTCCAACTACGGAAGAAAATCATTCTCCCCAGGCAGAAGCCAGCAACAGAAGAAAACACCCGCAAAGCATTTAAACTACTAAGGAATATTGCGGGGAAGGGGGTGCAATGTTCCGAGGAGAAGAAAAATCCCTCTGAAGTACAGCTAAATACGGTCATGGTGAGAAACATTGAATTACCGAGACTGCAGTTACTAATTAACAACGTACCCGCTACAGCTCTGTTGGATACCGGCGCTCAAGGAAGCTGTTTGGCAGAAGAATTTTTTAAGAAGCACTTTCGTAGATATCGTCTGCATAGCGTGGAAGGAATGAAGGTGGTAGCAGCCCAAGGAAAAACGTGTCAATGCATGGGAAAAATCGAGCTGTACATCAAAATCGGCGAAGAACAAAAAAAAATTATGTTTCTTGTAGTGAAGAACCTCCAAGCATCGGTTATTTTAGGAACAGATTTCTTTGCAGCTGTGGATGCGAAAATCGATTTTGAAAACTCCACCTTGCAAGTAACCATGGACCCAGTTAAAAAGAAATCAACACCTCCCCCTGAAGTGGATTTAAGCCATCTAACGCCCGAAGAACAGGACAAGTTTCGGGAGTTGGTAAGTAATTTCGCTGATTTATTTGATGATATTCCAGGATTCACCCAGATCGTAGCACACGAAATTAAATTAACTACGGATGAACCTATACGTCAGCGTCCTTACAAGTACGACAAAGTTAAGGAGGAAATAATAAAATACCATATTGATGAAATGTTAAGAAACAAAATAATAACTCCTATTTCTAGTGCATATGCGAGTCCGGTTGTTTTATGTAAGAAAAATAATGATTTGCCGTTAACTGATCCATTAAGGTACAGGTTCGCTATTGACTACAGAAAGCTTAATAGTATAACAAAATTTCCAACTTACCCACTTCCGGTAATTGATGAAATTCTAAGAAGTATTAAATCGACAAAATACATAACCACCCTAGATTTGACATCCGGATATTTTCAGATAAGCATAAAGCCGGAAGATGTTCACAAAACAGCATTCATAACAAAATACGGTACATATGGCTTTTTGCGTATGCCTTTTGGATTGTCGGGAGCCCCGGCCACGTTTCAGAGGTGCATGGACAAAATTTTAAGGCCGGTAATAGGAAAAAGTACATTTATTTATCTTGACGATATAATTGTTACTTCAGAATCGCTGGAAGAACATATTAAAGACCTTCGAGAAGTCTTTACTCTTTTGAAAGATGCAGGACTTAAAGTGAACATTAAGAAATGTAAATTCGCGGCAAAAGAACTCAAATATTTAGGGTACAAAATTTCTCAAAGGGGGATCGAAACAGATAAATCTAAAGTTATAGCAGTGAAAAATTACCCAATTCCGAATACAGCCAAAAAGTTAGCGACTTTCTTGGGTATGTGCTCATATTATAGAATTTTTATTAAAAATTTCGCAGAAATTGCTGAACCATTGTTAAAGTTGAGAAGGAAAAGAGTTCGTTTTGCGTGGTCTTCAGAAGCAAACGCCGCGTTTGAGAAGTTAAAAGAATCTTTAATTAATGCACCGGTTCTAAAGTTCCCAGAGAAAGACAAGGGTCTAGAAATTTATGCAGACGCATCAGATTACGCAATCGGAGCCGTGTTAACACAAAATAGAAAAGCGATTGCCTTTTTTAGTCGTACATTGAATGATACGCAAAGAAATTATTCGGCAACGGAGCGTGAAACTTTAGCAGTGCTCGCAGCTGTTCAAAAATTTTGTGTATATTTTGGGAGTTCTCCCGTAACAGTATATTCAGATCATGCGGCAGTTACCAGATTATTTTCAGGAAAGAATCTTTCGCCACGCTTAATTCGGTGGACCCTAAAGTTGCAAGAATTTAATCTCATTATCAAACACACACCGGGAAAAGACAATGTAGTGGCCGACGCATTATCTAGAATAAAGTTAGACGAGAACGGCGAGAAAGTAAAAATAGCGATGCTTCAGGCAAAGGTCATTGACTCTCGAGAGACTGTAATAGAAGAAATTGCTAGGGATCCCGAATTCGGAAATATTTATAATTATTTAAAAGACCCAGATAACTTCCAGCATATAGACATTAATGCAATACGAAGCAGAGCACAGAACTATGAAATCATTGATGGTCTCTTATTTTATACTAAAGTTACGAATCAAAATAGTGAATACAGACCAGTCATCCCGGCCAAATTAATTTTAAGTATCTTGCAAGAGCTCCACGATTCGCCTGTCTCGGGCCATTTTGGAATTAGAAAAACAATACAACGCGTACGCGAGGCGGTATATTTTCCGCAATTACAAAAGATAGTTAAAAATTACTGCCAGACTTGTCACACGTGTCAGATAAATAATGACGTAAATTTCCGCCCGGCCGGGTTATTAACTAGTATTGAGTCTAGGTTCCCCAATGAAATAATTGGTATTGACCTCTTAGGCCCCTACCCCAGGAGTCATGTAAATAAGGCACGATTTTTATTAGTCATTGTGGATCATTTCAGTAAATGGGTTGAGTTGATACCACTTAAGCGGGCTTCAGCAAAAGTCGTTGCAGATTCGTTTTTGAACAAATATATTTTAAGATATGGATGTCCAGCGAGGGTGATTAGCGATAATGGTCCCCAGTTTGTAAGCAGTACATTTAAAATGATGTGTGACAAGTTGGGCATTAAGCATATGAAAATGGTACCCTACCGCCCACAATCAAATATAGCGGAACGGGTAAATAAGAATATTGTAAAATTGATTAGAAATTATGTGCAAAAGCACCATTCTAACTGGGATGACTGCGTCGAAGAATTTGCATTCGCCCTCAGAACGGCTAAGCACGAGACAACGAAGAAATCCCCCGCCGAATTGTTTTTGGGCAGGAAGATAATGACCCCCTTAGATAAATTATTTTATGTGAAAGATAGAGCGCCGGAATTTCAAATGGGTGAAATAGAAAAAATGTTGAAGGAGGCAGAAAAGTGCTCCCGGGAAGCGCAAAAGAAACAAAAGATTTACTACGATTCAAAAAGAAGAACCGTAGAATATAAAGTGGGGGAGGAGGTGTTGAAACAAGCCCACGCACTTTCATGCGCAGCAAAAGATAAGGTCGCAAAATTTTGCCCAAGATGGCATGGTCCTTTTGAAATTACAAGAATAGTTGAATGCCGTGCATATTTAAAGAATGAGAAGGGCGAAGAGACTGTGGCAAATTTCGATCAAATTAAACATTATTATCGAAGAGCTAATAATAATATTTTGAAAGACATGTTGCAGGGTCCAGCCTCACAGAATTTTTCTAAGATTCAAGAGCCCCAACCAGGTCCCTCAAAAACAAGAGAACCCAGTTTGAAAAGGAGGTTACCAGAAGAGAGGAAGCCGCAGCCGAAGAAAAGACCACCCCAAAAAGAAAAAAGGACAAACGCTAAGCAACAGTCTCAGCAACCAAAGCGTCTAAGGAAGGAACGTCCAAATGAAAACACTATGAAAGCTCCACCACTACGGAGGGAACAGAACGGCGAGAAGCGAGCCGCCGAAGGTGCCAACCCACAACGAAGGAGCCTACGAGTGCAGGAGAAGGAACGAGCCAGTCTGGAGAGGGAGCAAAGACTTCAGCACAAACGGAAAGCGCCACCCACCATTCGTCCCAACAAGGTGTTTCTGGAGGAAAGAAGATCGACCAAACGAAAGGCAGCCCCAGAGTTTCAATCTAGGAGTAACAAGCAAAGAATAGCCCAAGCCACAGTATATCCAACCTTTCAGGAATGGACAAAAAAACGCCTAAAAGACTGGCAGAAAGATAAGTAGATTCTTTATTTTCTTTTAAAATTCACACAGTTATGTTTCTGATTTAAGTGCAAGTTGCAGATTTAAAAGGGAAGTTACCCGAGTCAAAAGCCGGTTGCCGAAAGCGTAAAGGACACGCTTGAAGGAACAACTTAATTATGCAGCGGAAGAAATTCGAGAGTTCAGTTGAAAAACTGTGAGACTTCGTGAAATGTTCTTTGTAATCCAGAACATGGGATTCATCGATTTTAGTCAAAAGACTCTCTGTAAATAGGAAATTGAATTGTGTTAATTAAAAGCAACTAGTACGTAAGTTGTATAGCAAAACTGTTGTATTATATTTTTCTATGTATAAATAATGAATGCATTTAATGTAAAACTGTTTTCTATGTAATGCATGATTTGTTGTAAGCCTTAAGCACTGGTTTTGTTTATATCGAATATTTTGGAAAAGCGTAAAGGATACGCAAGTTAAAATTAAAATGTAATGTAAAAGCGTAAAGCGCGCTAAATTAGAAAGTGAATATATAAGTGTTATTTAACGCAATGAGCATTTAAAGAAAATTTGAATTGAAGATTGAAAGAATGAATTATATGTATGAAATGCAATTGAAATGTTTGAATGTTGTACGTAGTGTTCTCTGGTTTCACACAAAAGTTTAAAGTTCATTTCATGTTAGAACCTCAGGGCATTTCAGATTTGTTTTAGGGGAAGTCTGAGGTCTTGAAAGTCGAAGAATTAACCCCAATAGAATTGAAGTCAGGTGGTAGTTGTGAACACTTGACAAAGTAAAACTGCGTGTTTTTCACAAACACCACATTTGGCCAGAGAACAAGGGGGAAGTTTTAAAAATGAATGAGTGTAAAATGAATGCGTTTGGCGAAAAGCGCTAATAGAAATTAAAAAACGCGAATACCTAAAGCGCGAATAAAAGTCATTACGGAAAGCATCAGAGGAAGGGAATGTTGTACTTTTCAGGTGAAATGTACTTATAACATGAAATTAAAATTTATTTCCTTCCAGATTGGAAGGAACCAGATAGTATCCAGCCAAATTCCTGATGGATCTTTTTGATGTGAAGACGGAAAAAGATATTCTATGTTAAAATATCTAAGACACAAACAGAGAGTTAAACTAAATTTAAAACTTACAATTGTAAAGGATGGCGAATAGGAAGGAAAATTTAGATTTAGAATTTAGCATCTTCACTAAAAGCCGATTTTAGGCTACTTAGTTTCAGACTACTAAATTCTGGGAGCAACTATGTAGCATTCATTATTTTAATTAACCAAATTATTTTTAGTTTGAACTTTCCTATCGAATTCTCAAAGTTTCAGTTGCTGCCCGAATTTAGCGCGAGTGAGATATTTATGCAAATCGCATATATCTGTTAGCAGTTAAAAGGCAGGAGTTAACGAGGGGAAAGACAGAGCCTTGGATTTATCGCCGTAAGGCTGTGCGCGCAAAGATTTCCTCTGTCTACTGAAAGTTCGCCTTCATAGGCAATTTGCAATTACCAGTGTTTGCTAGTGAAATTCGCATAATTGCATTTCACTAAGAGTTAAGCTTCCCTCGCCGTCCTATTTAGAATTAAGTTAGGTATTGAATTTGTTAACACACTTTAGTTTAATATTATTTTAGTTCAGCCCAAGTAGTGGCTTACTCTCAAATTTGGAGAGTTGTATTTATTGGAATTAAAGGGTCACTTTTAAACCCTCCTTCTGACTTTGTAGTTCTTCAACACTAAAGGACATAGCCTAGATTTGCTCACTGTCCTCCACATAGGGTTTCACAGCTTATGCTAACGAAGAAAGTCAAGAGATTGAAGGAGAAACCTTATAAGGTGATCTATTGGAAAAAGATTTTTGATAGTTTTACATGTTCATAAGTCTTAATGTATATGTAAGTTTGTTCCGAATTAGTTGTGAAAAATATATTGCAACTACACTGAATTTGAAATTTAATAACAAATTTTTATCCTGTGAAGTAAACTCAGATTTTAATATTGTAAGGTTTAACCTAATTTTATTAACAGTTATTTTAAGTTATGCACCTATCCTATCAATTCTAATTTCAGCTTGCAATTTCCTACCAGAATGTAATTTCAGAAGCGCAGTAAATGCAAATGAGTAAGAGTACTATTTAAGTCGATGTTTCACCGACTTCGAGAGAGAGAGTCTGATTAAGTGACCAGCGCGCGTTTGCCTTTTGGCTACGCTCTCTTTTAGATACTACATTCGGCCATACTTTAGGCCATTGCTTGGCTTCGCCGATTTAATTAATATTTAGGGGCCAACTACTTAGAATCCTGATAGCTTCGGCTGGCTATATCTTTCAGATAGCTTTAGTTAAGCTTAGTTTAGTTTAATTTCACTTATTATTTAAGTTCAAGCCCAAGTGAAGGCTTTCCGTATGTTCCGAGCTAGAAACTGATTGTAATTATTTGGAGAAATAAAGGATGGTTAACCCTTCTTAAATCTTACGTGTTTGTTCTCACATTTAAGCGATTATTCGCTTATTAGTGTTTGTGGGGTTCGAGGATTGAACATTGGATTAAATAAGCGAAACCCTACATTTGGCAGCCGAACTTGTTCTTAACGAACCATGCCGCTAGATAGTGAAGATTTCTCGCTGACCCCTCCAATCTTTCAGTTCCCTCAGCCACAACTAAACCCCATGGTCGGATTTATCATGGAAATTATGAGAGCGGCGATGAAGCCAACAGGAAATTTTGATGGAAGAGGATCCGTAATGACTTTCCTGGAGCCGCCGGATCTACACATTATATCCTGTCAACCAGCCGCAAAGAATTATCATCGCTACGTCGAACTTAAAAGGTAAAGCCCTCAGCTGGTACAAGAATACCGGCAAGAGTTTGTTGGGGGATGCAGGATCTCAAACGTATACTTAGGAAAATTTTAAATATTCGCTATTGAAAGCATTCCCAGTCAGATTTATTCAGTAAATATCAAATTAATTTTGACGAATTAACGGACTTCGTCAATTTATTATATGGGAAAAGACCCAACAAAGAAATTATCATATTTTCTGGGAATGTGTTCCTATTATCGAGTATTCATAAAACATTTTGCAAAGATAGTTGAACCCTTGTTGGTTCTTAAACGAAAGAGGACGAGGTTTACACGGACAGCAGAGGCGAGCACGGTGTTTGGAGAATTAAAACACGCCTTAATTAACGCCCCTGTTCTTAAATTCCCGGGACGGAGATCAAAATTTAGAAATTGCAGCAGACGCATCAGACTACGCAGTTGGCGCAATTCTATCGCAAAATGGGCAGACACTAGCTTTTTTTAGCAAGACGCTCAATCAAACCCAACGAAACTATACCACAACTGAACGGGAAACTCTCGCGGTCCTATTAGCGGTGCGAAAATTCAGCGTGTACTTCGGAAGTGTTCCAATAACTGTGTATTCAGATCACGCGACAGTTGATCCGGTAAAAATCTTTCTGACCGGTTCATATGTTGGACACTAAAACAGCAAGAGATTAATTTAATAATAAACACACGCCTGGGAAAGAGAGTTCCGCCTGTAGTTGTGAATGCACTATCGAAAATAAAGGACAGAAGAACGCTGACTCCTACTCTGTAATAATAAATAATTAAACGATATCGTTGGTAACGCATTTCTTACTACGCTGAACTACGCACGCTAACTACGCACATTTTTTTGCCCGCCGATCCACAGAAGAAACTCCTGGACATTTTCTGATAGGAAAACCGATAAATGCCATCCCAGAACCAAATTTAACTGACAAAAGAGATAATCTTCTCAATAGATGGCAGAGGACTCAAAACTTAGTTCAAAACATCTGGAAATGCTGGCAAAATAGCTATCTAAGCCATCTGCAACAGCGCTCTAAGTGGGTGCTTAAAAAGCCAAATATAACTTCTGGCATGCTAATTTTATTAAAGGACTCTCAACTTCCCATTTGCAATTCGTCTTTTGGTCGAATTATTAAGGTAATCCCGGGCTCTGACGGAAATGTCAGAGTTGTAGACGTACGCACACCAAAGGGTGTTTTTAGAAGACCAATTTCAAAAATTTGTATGTTACCCATTATGGATAACTATATTTCTACTGTTGGATAATTTATTTATTCTCGTTGATTTATTAATTAGTATATTTGTTGTATGTTATGTTATTATAAGTTTGTATTCATACTTTGTTTCTTTAATTTTGGAATAATGTAATATTTCAACGCCGGGCGAGATGTTCTGTACTTGTAACTTCATCGTTTGGCTGACGGAGCACTTTCCCATCGCATTTTTGTTGTTGTGCATTTCTCATATTAATCTGTAAAATCTGGGAACTGGAAAGTAATGTTTAGTCTCTGCTAATCGGCAACTTGTATATTCCACTGCGCAGCAGAAGAACGCTGACTCGCAATCTACTCGCTGTTGTAACTATTCCTACTCTGTAATAATAAATAATTAAACGATATCGTTGGTAACGCATTTCTTACTACGCTGAACTACGCACGCTAACTACGCACACACTCTTAAACAAGGTCGTTTTGAGACCTTATTCTTCGAGTAGTTAAAATCTAGTGGGGAAAGATGTAAGGTTTCTTCTAATTTTATAAACAGTTATTTTAAGTTATGTAACCTTTCTACCTATTCTAATTTCAGCTTACAATTTCCTAGCAGAATGCAATTTCAGAAGTTCAGTGAATGCAAATAAGTTAGAGTACAATTTGAGTCGATGTTTCATCGACTTCGAGAGAGAGAGTCTGATTCCCTGACCAGCGCGCGTTTGCCTTTTGGCTACGCTCTCTCTTAGATAGTACGCTGGGCCATACTTTAGGCCCTTTTTTGGCTTCGCCGATAAAATTAATATTTAGGGGCCAACTACTTAGAATCCTAATAGCTTCGGCTATAACTTTCAGTTAGCTTTACTTAAGTTTAATTTCATAATCATTTAAGTTCAAGCTCAAGTGGAGGCTTTGTGTACGTTCCGAGTTAGGAACTAATTGTAATTATTCTGAGAAATAAAGGGTAGTTAACCCTTCTTACGTCTTACGTGTTTGTTCACACACTTAAGCGATTGTGGGATTCTAGGATTGAATATTGAATTAAATAAGTGAACCCTACAATATGAAAGAGAACTTATGAAACTGCCAAGGTATTTTCTTAGAAAGCTAATATCAATTTAAAATTTAAAAGTGACTTCAAAAATCGATTCTGTCATTTCAAATCTCTAATGTAGATATGAGAAAATTTGCCTTAAAAAATCTTCCAAAAAGGCATCTGTCCTCTTAGGGAGACAGTCCTTATGTGCTATAATCAAATAAATTGAACCAAGCTTTGTAAGTCTGTAATATTGTTTCTTCCTTATTATTATGGATCCCATTTTGTAAAGGTTTCAAGATTTCCGACAAATCACCAACGTAAACCATTTTGAAACATGTAAGAGTTCTAACAGGGATGATTTGGGATGATTAGTTCTAACATGTTTGCTTGTGAGGAGAAGAACGCCAAGAAAAGCATGTCATATTTTTTCCACGTGTAAATGTATTTTACTTATTTATTTTTTAATTTAAAATTGTTTAATTTACTGAGAAGTAAGGAAGATGCTTGCTATATATCTTTCTTTCAAGAAATACACATTTTACTTTGCATTTCAATTGGCAAAAATGGCTATTAAATAAAACTTCGTATCAGTGAAAGCATTTAGAGGTGCAGCTTGAACATTTAGAAATGAAAGTAAAGCATATTTTTAACAACTGGTTCAGTGGTTTCAGAATATTGTTTATAACAATGCAGCAATTTATTTTATGTTGATTAAGATGAAAGAAGCACTAAAAAAATGTGACTTTTTATCGAAACAGTTTTATGAGAGAGATGTATTCTCTGCATATAATCCACCAATGAAGTAAGTGAATAGGTGGCTTTGAAAAATTGTGAATATAGACGAAAATCTGTTCATACAGAGAAAAAAATCAAAGTTACATGATTCTTCCACAATATTGGATATTTGACAAGTTATGCAAAAAAAAAACTGAGAAATTCTTCCTCAGTCAGATTCCAAATAGAGAGCTATCCACACTCACGGCAAAAATTATCCATGAGAAAGAAGGACAATTTATCCAAACTTCTGATGAGCACATAAAAGACAGGAAATAGAAACAGCAGCTTACAGGCATTTTATTTTGGATCATAAATTTCATTTTGTTGTTCTAACAACAGCTGCTCATACATAAAGTATTGAAAGACTGTGGAGCTTAACCAAGTCGTGGAATAAAAATAAAAGTGTAAAGTTTCCCTGTCATCATGAATCTAACTTTGCGGAGTTCATGTCGCAAAAATCTTTGAGACGTTGAAATGTTTCTTATGCCATATTAAAAGCAACCATGGAAGTTACAAAATGTATGTGACAAGTAAATATAAACTTGGTACTAATCCTGATGTCAGCTTGGTGTTTAAAAAATGGAAGCTGCAATACTAAAGTACCATAACATTTTTAAATCTAAGATTCCGTCTATATTTCAGTTGACTTGTTTACCATATCAGTATCTTTTATTTTTGATGTACATCAACCATGAATGTCTTTTAATTTCTTTTTTAAATTTAGAAGTCTGTCATTATTCTATACAACATATGTTTCTGAGTTTCTTCAATAAATCTCTACATTAGCAAGGAATGACTTAAAAATTTACAGAAAATCTCTACACCTACAAACGTCTGAGCAGAAAGAAGCTGTATTGTAGTAGGTGGAGGAATTTTTAATGGTTGGTGATAGAATTGTTGTAATAGTCACTGTATTGTCCATTAAACATATAAATTATCTATTCCTGTTATCATAGTTATACATAATTTATTGATCCCATTTTGCCAGTTAATTTTTGTGATATTTCATTATTTTTTGGTGCACTCCCACCGATAAGCCTTGAGAAAGTATTGATGAAGCAACTCCCCATGTTGCCAAAAAACATTTATGCGACAACCTATGTTGTCGCCAAAATGTATTTATTGTGCCACCTAGGCATTGTGTAGCATTCCCCCAGTGTTAAGAATACATTACTTACTTTAATGTTTATTATTTTGTATTTTATATTTCCTGGCTCATGAGCAAGCCTCACTCAGATTTTGTGAGTATAGTTTAGTAATTTGTGTATGGCAATAGCAATAGATATTCAAGTTCGAGAACTATGTAACAACTCTAGGAGCGTTATTGATTTCTTCTGTGATAATAAAGTTTGTTTTCGTCGCAGCTGATTCTATTTTGTGAATAATCACCGCAGTTATAGCGTTTTAATGATAGTGTCTATTTTAAGCTTATGATGCGAGTCTTTAATTAAACGCTACTTCGAGGTGAAGTGTGATTTATACGTTTAAGTACTGAAAGCTAAAAAAGTCGATGATACTTTTTCTTGTAAGTTTTAACACCCAGATGTTTTTTCACTTATTCGGACACAAAACATACAAAATTGGGGGTGTAACGCAGAGAAATCGTGCTGTCACCTGTATGGTGCTCAAGACTTTTGACAACGATAGGCGCAATCTTACACGCCTTGCCATGATGAATTTCATGGGCTTATTCTGTTGTTACAGTCAAATAAGTGAGATAAGTCGCAACAACACAACTCAATTACATTTATGCTTACCTCACAATTAAAATAATAGGTAAGTACTAAATCAAGCTTAATGGTAGAAATACAGGTGGTAATAATAAAGATTAATGCAGAAAACACAAAATGTAAATTAAAGAGTTGATACAAGTATAAAAAACACATTCATGGCACTACCAGAAGTTATTTCCCAATTGGCAATGTCAACATTTAATTTGTCTTTCATAAAGATACGGATTATGCAATTCATATCCACTTTTTCAGCGTTCAGAAATGCAGTGTTCCGTAAAAATATGAACATCGAGGTTGACTTTTTTTAACACTAGTGAACATCTTGTTTGACAAATGTGATAAAGATGCTGTTTGGTAATAAATGCGAACGATGAAATAAGAGAGATCATGGTACTGGTTCGAAATAAACAAACTAAATTATTCCACACAAATATTTAATTATTTACATAATGTACAAAGTTGAAAGTTAGGTTCTCTATTAGCACAGGCAAGTGGCATGAGCGAACGCACCATAAGTCCGCTAGTACATTCTTCATAAAGCACACGTCCTTCGTAGCACATGCCGTACTTAGTCTTTACTGCAGTCACTAGCAAAAATGTCGAAAGGAGTTCACGCCCACAATCTGATGTCACCAAGAACTCTAATCTCATTGGCTAGTTACATAAGAGTACAGCGCGGGGTCTAGCTTCTCGTGACCCAGATGGGGAGTGCTAATAGACGGCATCTACTGATAAGGATGCTACGCCAGTGTGGCCAAAGGTTCAACTGTTAATCCTGTTGCGGCTTCCGTAGCAAAACAAGATGTTGTAAAAAATGTAAATATTGTTAATCATGTTAGGACTGTAAATAACAACAGGACTGATGTGGCTGCAAGTAGCAGCAATGTTAATGCTTTTACGGATATTTTTAAAGTGTTTAAAGAAATTTTTGACATGTTCAAAGGAACTTCCTTTGTTACTGTTTTAGCAAAAATCTCCGCAGTAATGCCTGAGTTAAGGGCAACGGAGAACACTATTGATAAACTGTTCATCTTGTTTAACGTGTTAGATGATGTTTTCAGTTCTTCTTTAACTGCTTAATTATGAATTGTACTGTATATAGATATTTAAACATAATTACTTGGAATGCGAACGGATTGTATCGTAAAATCAGTGAACTCAGGGAGTTTGTGAATGAGCACGCCCTCGATTTACTTTTCCTACAGGAACACAAGCTTGACGCAAAAATACCAATTAATGTTGCGAATTATAACACTTACAGATCTAATAGAAGTGCCAATGCTTTACGACCAAGAGGAGGAGGAACAGCGTTCCTTATCAAACGCTGCATCCCCCATAATCATGTAACAATACCACAGCTTTCGGTCGTTGAGGCCACAGCTATCTGCATCACAACAGACACTAACATAATATACACGTTTGTTTCCACCTATATACCACCAATGAAACCAGTGGCTGCTGTTCAGGCAGACCTTGAGACGTCACTGACACTTGGAACATATATTGTCATAGGTGGAGACTTAAATGCACGACACCGCGCGTGGAACTGTTACACCTCAAATGCTACAGGCAAATTAATTTACAGTTTAGCCGGTTCGGCACAGTTCCAAAAACCCCAACACGGTATGCTGCTGGGTCAGCTGCAATAATTGACTTCTTCCTGCTCAGAAACACCAGCAGTCCGCTGGATGTTTCTGTGCTGAATGAATTGTAATCTGATCATAATCCGGTCAGAATTATTCTGGACCTCAGCAGTTTTACTACAACAGACAGAAGAGCCTTTCGCACCGACTGGCAAATTTTTGCCAAAGTTCTAACCAACTTTCAGTACACGATTCCAACGATACATTCGGGGGATGACATGGATAGTTTGGTTAAGGAATTCACCTGCGAAGTTCAATCTGCTTATGAGAAAGCAAGGATACAGGTTAAACCTGAGAAAGCCTTCAAACCATTAGAGTTACGTATGTTGTTAAAACAAAGGAATGCAGCCAGAAGGCAATACCAGAGAACAAAGCACCCACAAGACAAAAGGCACTTCAACCAACTGTGTGAGGCAGTCAAGTCTCTTACAAACAAACTTGCGCAAGATCGCTGGACCAGCTACCTGGGATCACTTGCCTGTGAGGATAGCTCATTATGGAAAGCTGTGAAAAGGTATAAAAAATGCTACAATTCCATTCCGCCCCTTAACGGGCCTCAAGGGATCGATCCACTACACTGGAGCTGAGAAGGCAGAACTTTTAGCGCAGCATCTGGAATCTCAGTTCTGTATGAACAACATTTTAGACAACAACACAGATCAGCTTATTGCTGACTTTCATCACAATTACACAACAAGCCCATACACCGACAACATAATCTTAGTCATGCCGTCAGAGGTCTGCAGTTACATTAAAAGGCTGAGAAGGAAAAAGAGCCCTGGGTTGGATGGTATTTCCAATCAGATGATCAAGAATTTTCCACCAAAGACCATATGTTATTTCACCAAGCTGGCTAACTGCATCTTACAGTGGCAGCACTTTCCGGCATGTTGAAAAACTGCTCTATACGCCAATACTGAAACCTCACAAACCAGCCACTGCACCTGAGTCCTATCGTCCCATCAGCCTCCTGAGCTCTGTCAGTAAACTAATGGAGGCAATAATACTGAGCAGATTGAATAAATATCTGGAGGAGCATAAGGTCATCATTCCATACCAATTCGGTTTTCGTCAGAAGCACTTAACCACCCACCAGCTTTATAGAGTTGTGGAGATGATCAGTGATGGCTTACAAAGAAGCAGAGTGACTGGAGGTCTGTTTCTAGACATTCCTAAGGCCTTCGACCGTGTGTGGCTAGATGCCCTCACATACAAGTTACACAACCTGGGGTTACCAGGCTACATCACTAACACGATCAAATCCTACCTAATAGGTAGACACTTTGTCGTTCAAGTTTCTAGCACATAATCCACTAGCCGCCCTATAAGGGCTGGCGTACCACAAGAGTCCCATTTGGGCCCACTCTATTCAACATTTATGTGAACGACATACCCACTACACCCAACACGACACTCGCAATGTATGCAGACGACACTGCGATCCTTACGCAAAGCGCATTTGTTGGTTCAGCTATACAACACTCACAAGAACACATCCAGGCATTAGAGGTTTGACTTGTCAAGTGGAGAATTAAGGTTAATGTTGAGAAAACATATGCTATATTGTTTACAACAAAAAAAGAAATTTCCACTCTGCCTGCAGATGTATGGAGAAAGCATCCCCTGGGTCAAGCAGGTCCCTTATCTTGGGGTGATCCTCACTAAATCTCTTACATGGAACCCACACATTACAAATATTATCAGGAAGTTTCGAGCTAGTAAAGCTTCACTCTTCCCCTTAATTGCTCGAAACTGCGTTCTATCTATAGATAACAAGTTGCTCATTTACAAATCTATGTTACGCCCTATTCTGAGTTATGCCTGCCCGGTATGGGCATACTCTTGTAAATCACTTAGAAAAAGACTCCAAGCAGCCCAAAATGGGGCAATTAGGAAGAGACAGCTCCACAAGGAGCTAAAACTTGAGGAACTCAAGGAATTATTACAGCCGCCTATCGAGGAATTTTTATGACAAGCAGGAGGCTATTGACAATCCTGCGATAACTAAGTATAACTATGATGTAAATAATCCTATGAATATTAAGCGCCCGTGGGCCATTATGTGTGTTAACCTACCTTAATTTCTGTGTGTAATGACTGATTATTATTATGCATATATAATCTACAAATTTCTGTACTGTTATTATATTATATATTTAGTATCATGCATGTTGTCAGTTTAGCGGCACCAAAGTAGCGCACTTACCTCTTTTGTTTTGCCACGTTTGTCTATGTTCTCTTTCCAGCTCTAACACCAAAGTAGCGCACTTACCTCTTTTGTTTTGCCACGTTTGTCTATGTTCTCTTTCCAGCTCTACCACTCGACAGCTTCTGTGCTTGACTGGCTTTCTATCCAGATTATTGCTTTAAGTTACCGTTAGGAGATATGCTGTTAAAAAATTATGTACCATTACCTGATTATGTATATCCACAACATTTTAAGATATGTTCATCAGTGCATTGAGTTATAATTCACATATATTCGAAACTATACCATAATTTGTTTGATGAGGGGTAGGATTAGTAATACCCAGGTACCCTGGTGTCTGGCACCACTTTAGATGGCTTGTACTGATAAGGATAGCGTCACTACGGAAAGTTACAGGAAAAACAAGCATATGATATAAACAGACCCTTGTTAAGTACAAGCGTCTAGCCCCTCAGATGCTAGTTTCCTCCTGTTCCTCCCTGAACATCTGCGCAGAT